>PKRV01001023.1:146670-168022 GCA_003709505.1 Hyphantria cunea
AGTTGCTTCAATTTCATCAGGGTCTATGTAATTGAAGAAAGTATTTAACCCTTTTGTATCTTCAAAACCAAAATCTATGACGTTCCGTTCTTCTTGCAATAATCTGAAAATAACACGTTTGCACCTCTCAGTACATTTGCTGCGTTTATGCCTAACGGTTACGTACGTGTGTGTTTTGGAAATATACATTACAACGAAAGCAAAAGATAAGTGTTACTGATTATGACAAATTGGGCGTTAGCAATCGGTTGAGTCGATTAAACCTAAACCTCCCGAAATATTTTACTTCAAATAAATAAAATTAATTTGTAATATATTCGATATACCGTTAGCCAATATAAATAGCAAGTTTATTCAAAACGGCTAAAGAAATTGTGCTTTAAGTTAATAAGGAAGATGTTGAAAAGACGACAATTTAGAAAGAGCCAAGGGAGCAACATATTTTCTGGTATGCTTACTGTTCTATAGTTAATGATAACGCTTGTTCTTCTTCCAGTCCAAGATTGTACTGAATCCTCAAGAATGCGCAGAGTGACTGCAATGTATTATTTTTAATGCCCAATTCTTTCAGAGTTGTAGACTTCGGAGTGTTTTCTGGTATGCGCAATCCTGTACATAAATTATTTATATAATACGCACTACACAATATTTTATAATGCATTCGCAAGTAAATTGTCATGTCAGTCTTATGACTTATCTGGTATACTTATAGCGACAATCGTTTTGGTAAGAATGTGCAATCTTCGACAGACGTGTTTTAAGAGTATTTAACTGATAACCAAGCGTGAGTCTCTGATGAACTTTTATATGGTGCGAACTGAACATGCATGCGTTTTGTAAAAGCTTTTAATTGAGATATCGAAAAATGGACTGTAAGCCAATTAATTAAAGTAGGTATAAAATCCAATAATAAATTTTTGTGAATTTCAGTTTAGTGATGCTAACAACAGAAATAGCACCAATATGAGAAATTTGTAAAATTGATTTTTGAGCATTATTATTATTGATTAGTGTTCAAGGGAGACCTAGAGCTGAATATGCCTCTGAAACTAAATTTACAAGTATTACTTTTACGATACGATCACTAGTAAATATTAGGAATGTAAATAAATATTTAACAAGGTTTTACCCACGCCTTCACCCACGTTTATGTCGGTTATCAGTATCGGTAAAGAGTAGCCTCTGTCGTTCCTTAACAATCAACGTATATCCATGCCAAACTTCATTGAAATCGATGCAAAGGTTTAGTCAAGAAAATTTAACAGACTGACAGACAGAAGTACTTTCAGATTTATAATATTAGTACAGAAGAACAATATCAGTAAAGTGGAACCCACAGCAACAGCAACAGTAAAAGTTGCATACCAACAACATTAAACTTACTTTGAAAATAAAAATATTAAAAGTAATCACCATCTACCATTCACATCGCCAGTATAGAAATTTCCATATTAATACATATCCATAAATACTAATTATCAATTATAATATAAAATACCAATCATAATAATCCGTGAACCAAAACTATTTACTATATGACACATTCGCATAAAGGAAATAGTGAAGCATCAATTAAACACCAATTCGCGAATGAATTAGATTCAAAGACATTGTCTTTTAATCTAATTCATTTATTGTCTGTATTCTTCACTGAATAATTCGAAATGAATTGTATATTACTCACCAGCTAGAGATTCAATTTGCTTAAGGAGAGAGGGTTTCGATCCACGCTCTAGATGTGCGAGAATGACACCGCGAGTATTTTGTAATGCTCTTTCTAAAGCGTCCACCGCACTTCGCCATTTTGGATAACTGTTGTATGATTCCTACAATGAACAAACAAGTAACAATATTTTGGATATCTCTAAGAATATTATACACGTCTAAGATTTGAAGAATGAATTGTTTTTGATTGTGTAAATAATACCCGAAAACTAACATCGGCGTAGACATTTTTGTTTCGAGGTCATAGTCTATATGCAATGACCAACTAGTTGGCCTACGGGTCTTCCCGGAGGCCAACTGGTTGGACATTGGAGTTGGACCACAACCCTGAAACCAAGATTCTTTTTTTATATGTAACTCGCCAAATTGACTCTGATGGTAAGCTCAAGCAGAATCCAATGGTGGGGGCCACCATACTCACTGTGAAAGCAACCAGTGCAGTATCGCATCCCACACTATGGCGGCTTAGTGAGATGCTTTGTCAATGTTCATCTGGAGTCACACTCGTCTCGAAGAATCCTCCAAACTGTTAAGCATTTCCTTGATATCATGCAGTGATTCCGCCAGAATTACAATTTCTCAGCAAATCGTAAGTGTGAGATGATTTGACCGTTAATATTAATTCCCCGTCCGTTTTTATCGAGTGTTTTGAAAACAGCTTCTATTTGCTTTAGTAAACAATTTCGGAGAAATAATATTATATTTCCTTGTCGAACCCCACGATGCAATGGGATCGGTCTTGTACTCTGTTCTTGTACTTGAACGGTCATCGGTGCGGCTTCGTACAGACATCTCAGCACTTGGATACATCGGAAGTCCACTAGGCACTTCTGCATGAATTCTAGAACAGCCCAGGTCTCGATGGTGTCGAAGGCTTTCTCGTCGTCCACATAAGCTAGGCAGAGAGGCTGGTTGTATTCCTCTGTCTTCTGAATAATTTGCCTTAGTGTATGTATGTGGTCCACTGTGATAAAGCCCTTTCAAAACCCAAGCTGCTCCNGCTGATTATGACAAATTGGGCGTTAGCAATCGGTTGAGTCGATTAAACCTAAACCTCCCGAAATATTTTACTTCAAATAAATAAAATTAATTTGTAATATATTCGATATACCGTTAGCCAATATAAATAGCAAGTTTATTCAAAACGGCTAAAGAAATTGTGCTTTAAGTTAATAAGGAAGATGTTGAAAAGACGATAATTTAGAAAGAGCCAAGGGAGTAACATATTTTCTGGTATGCTTACTGTTCTATAGTTAATGATAACGCTTGTTCTTCTTCCAGTCCAAGATTGTACTGAATCCTCAAGAATGCGCAGAGTGACTGCAATGTATTATTTTTAATGCCCAATTCTTTCAGAGTTGTAGACTTCGGAGTGTTTTCTGGTATGCGCAATCCTGTACATAAATTATTTATATAATACGCACTACACAATATTTTATAATGCATTCGCAAGTAAATTGTCATGTCAGTCTTATGACTTATCTGGTATACTTATAGCGACAATCGTTTTGGTAAGAATGTGCAATCTTCGACAGACGTGTTTTAAGAGTATTTAACTGATAACCAAGCGTGAGTCTCTGATGAACTTTTATTTGGTGCGAACTGAACATGCATGCGTTTCGTGAAAGAGATATCGAAAAATGGACTGTAAGCCAATTAATTAAAGTAGGTATAAAATCCAATAATAAATTTTTGTGAATTTCAGTTTAGTGATGCTAACAACAGAAATAGCACCAATATGAGAAATTTGTAAAATTGATTTTTGAGCATTATTATTATTGGTTAGTGTTCAAGGGAGACCTAGAGCTGAATATGCCTCTGAAACTAAATTTACAAGTATTACTTTTACGATACGATCACTAGTAAATATTAGGAATGTAAATAAATATTTAACAAGGTTTTACCCACGCCTTCACCCACGTTTATGTCGGTTATCAGTATCGGTAAAGAGTAGCCTCTGTCGTTCCTTAACAATCAACGTATATCCATGCCAAACTTCATTGAAATCGATGCAAAGGTTTAGTCAAGAAAATTTAACAGACTGACAGACAGAAGTACTTACAGATTTATAATATTAGTACAGAAGAACAATATCAGTAAAGTGGAACCCACAGCAACAGCAACAGTAAAAGTTGCATACCAACAACATTAAACTTACTTTGAAAATAAAAATATTAAAAGTAATCACCATCTACCATTCACATCGCCAGTATAGAAATTTCCATATTAATACATATCCATAAATACTAATTATCAATTATAATATAAAATACCAATCATAATAATCCGTGAACCAAAACTATTTACTATGACACATTCGCATAAAGGAAATAGTGAAGCATCAATTAAACACCAATTCGCGAATGAATTAGATTCAAAGACATTGTCTTTTAATCTAATTCATTTATTGTCTGTATTCTTCACTGAATAATTCGAAATGAATTGTATATTACTCACCAGCTAGAGATTCAATTTGCTTAAGTAGAGAGGGTTTCGATCCACGCTCTAGATGTGCGAGAATGACACCGCGAGTATTTTGTAATGCACTTTCTAAAGCGTCCACCGCACTTCGCCATTTTGGATAACTGTTGTATGATTCCTACAATGAACAAACAAGTAACATAATATTTTGTATATCTCTAAGAATATTATACACGTCTAAGATTTGAAGAATGAATTGTTTTTGATTGTGTAAATAATACCCGTGTGGAGGAACGGATATCATGTCCCTCCAACACAAAGGGAGGATCCTCCGACCAGGCGAGGTGATCATGCCTGGCGGGCCACTGCCCAACGGTTGATGTTGGGAAGTTGTATATATGTTAATCGGCGCGATAACTTCTGTTGCGCGATTTAGGATTGGTAGTTTCTTAGTTTTCTTCGTTGCTCCGTAGTTCGATGTTTCTTCGGTCGATGGCGCTGTCATATATTTTATGTTGTTGCACTGTATGTGGAAGTTGCCACACCCGAAAACTAACATCGGCGTAGACATTTTTGTTTTGAGGTCGTAGTCTATATGCAATGACCAACTAGTTGGCCTACGGGTCTTCGGTAGGGGCAGTTGTTCAATTATTATTTTTAGTCCAGCATAGTCCAAGTGAGACTGCCCCTACCGAAGACCCGGAGGCCAACTGGTTGGACATTGGAGTTGGACCACAACCCTGAAACCAAGATTCTTTTTTTATATGTAACTCGCCAAATTGACTCTGATGGTAAGCTCAAGCAGAATCCAATGGTGGGGGCCACCATACTCACTGTGAAAGCAACCAGTGCAGTATCGCATCCCACACTATGGCGGCTTAGTGAGATGCTTTGTCAATGTTCATCTGGAGTCACACTCGTCTCGAAGAATCCTCCAAACTGTTAAGCATTTCCTTGATATCATGCAGTGATTCCGCCAGAATTACAATTTCTCAGCAAATCGTAAGTGTGATATGATTTGACCGTTAATATTAATTCCCCGTCCGTTCTTATCGAGTGTTCTGAAAACAGCTTCCATTTGCTTTAGTAAACAATTTCGGAGAAATAATATTATATTTCCTTGTCGAACCCCACGATGCAATGGGATTGGTCTTGTACTCTGTTCTTGTACTTGAACGGTCATCGGTGCGGCTTCGTACAGACATCTCAGCACTTGGATACATCGGAAGTCCACTAGGCACTTCTGCATGAATTCTAGAACAGCCCAGGTCTCGATGGTGTCGAAGGTTTTCTCGTCGTCCACATAAGCCAGGCAGAGAGGCTGGTTGTATTCCTCTGTCTTCTGAATAATTTGCCTTAGTGTATGTATGTGGTCCACTGTGATAAAGCCCTTTCGAAACCCAGGCTGCTCCAAGGCCAAGTAGTGTTGAAGATGTGCGCTCCCGAGTTCAGACTCTTTAGGCGTAGTCACGACATCATAGAAGGGAGCATTTGTTCACCCGATCCCTAAAAAAGGCGACCCCTCTAATCAATCAAACTACAGGTTGATAGCTATAACTTCCCTAATCTCGAAAATTATGTGGTCCATAGTCAACCGTCAACTCCTACGGTACCTATAAGATCATCACTTGCTTAGTGACCAGCAGTATGGTTTCCGTAAGGGTCGATCGGATAGTGATCTTCTGGTATACCTGACACATCACTGGGTAGAAGCGATAGAAACTAAGGGGGAAGCCTTGGCGGCAAGTTTGGACATCGCGAAGACCTTCAATCGGGTCTGACACAAAGCGCTTCTTTCGAAGCTCCCTTCTTATGGGCTACCCGAGAAATTATACGATTGGGTCACCAGCTTTCTAGCAGATAGAAGCGTAAAGGTCCTAGTCGACGGTGAATGCTCTAACTCCATATCAATGAATGCTGGTGTCCCACAAGCCTGTGTGCTGTTGCCTTCTTTATTCCTCTTTCATATCAATGACATGCTGCAAATTAGCGGCATTCATTGTTATGCGGATGACAGCACCGGCGATGCCCTTTACACCGGTTGCGCCAATATTTCTCGGGAAAACGTTATTGAGAGTCGAAATTAACTTGTGTCTGAAGTTGAGACCTCTTTGAAAAAGATTTCAAACTGGGGTAGACTTAATTTAGTCTAATTTAACCCTATAAAGACACAAATTTGCGCGTTCACTGCTAAAAAACTGCAGTGGGTCGTATGTCCTCGTTTTGAAGATACTCCCCTATCTGCCGCATTTACCATGGGGAGTGCTCCGAGGAATTGTTCGGGCTGACTCCTCGGAGCGTCTTTCCGCCATCATCCGTCGCGACATAACTTTCACCCTCATCATCTAGATGGTTGGCAGTCCACAACTGTGTGCTTTTCAAGGAAATTTCTGCAACACACAACAAAACTGTGGAATGAACTGTCGCCTGGGGTATTTCCGGACCAATACGACCTTCAAACCTTCAAGAAACGAGCGTACTCTGATGTTGCGGGTGTTCACTTATATCATAAAAAAAGGCTTGAAGTAATCGAATTATTGGGCAAAATAATTTGTAATGACCCTCGAAAACAACTTGTACACATGGCTCAGGGTCGGGCGGTAGTTCTTTATTAGGCTTTTATCTCTTTTTTAATAACAGTACTACCATTCTCCTGCTCCATACCTCCGGTGTAGTGCCAGTATGAATCAAGGAATTAAATAACTTTGAGAGCTCTTCTAATATAGAAGTTGCTCCTGCTTCTAGGAGCTCTATTGTAACTCCGTTTTCACACGGAGCTTTGTTGTTGCTAAGTTGTTCGAGCGCCATGCTAATCTCGCCCAGATCGATACCAAGAAGCTCGTCTGTGAGGTGACGTTTTAGTTGGACAAACGGGTCATCCCCGCTGTGGGTATATATTTTTCAGAACATTGTGCATTAAAAATACTCAAAAACACCAAGAAGTGGTATTTTGGTTGTTTTTACTATTCTATATCATAATCCAGTCTTATTTGAAGAGCCATTTTAGATTTTTGTACAGTAAAATGTCAACTTTAAACAATAAAACTTGGGCTAGTCGTTTTTACATATCCTTTATAGCACTTTTTTACCATATTATCTAAAACGTGTTACGATGATTTTTTCACATATTAATAATATATATACAGAAAATAATATCGTTCACGTGGGGAGTAGTTAAGAATACAGGGTGTCACCACCACTATTCATCACTTCGGGTATCTAGGGTCTAGCCTGATTAGGTAGTGGTCCAAGGGAGCAAGCTACGTAGTACAACAATATAAGGAGAAGGAAAACCCAACACGAAGTACATTCAATCCGTCTAGCCGCCGTGGTAAGGAAGTATTTAATATATTGTCATGTGTAAAATGTTGTAATTTATATAAAAATAAAAGTTGTGGAGCATTTTTAATATGGATAGCCTGTCAAAGTAACTCTACTCGGCCTTTTGGAAAGTATAAGTAGAATCCAAAAGCGGTAGTCACCATAGTTATTGCAAATGGAGACAAAGCAGCATAGCGACCCACACCATGTTAGCCTAGTGATGCTTTTACGTCATTGGGTCTCGCACTCACCAACGAAACACGAGAACTCGAATCTTGTTTTTTTAGGTTGATCTTCTGTGCGAGGGTAATACCGTGCTGAAATCAGTGCGGTTTTACTACCTTTAAGAGACTGTTGAGAGAGTTTCGCGGCTGCTGTTTATGGTTAAGATAAATTCAAAAACATAGCACTTACAATCTTGAGCTCAGGTAGCGTGATAACAGTTGCATGAAGTTGATGGTGAAGTCTGTTCAGACACACATCTTTCTCAGTGAAATTGTCTCCGAAGTACGTAACAACGAAGTGTCTGAAAATTCAATGAATATATTTAAAATTATCTGAAACACATTTGCATGCTCAACAAAAGCGTTACTTGTGACATACTTTATGTTGCAATTATTTTTCTTTGTCTCTGCGTCTAAATCGCTAATCAAGTTTGAATATATGTCATTATTTTTTTCGTCTGTTAAAACAAAAACACCTTCTAGAGGACCAAGTCGTGTAGCATTAGCTAACAAAGAAGCCACAGCTTTTTGACCATTCAAACGTTCAGTAGATATACCAACTTTGACTCCCAACTCTTGCCAATATCTGAAAATACACATGTTAATGTAATATCATAAAATAAAATATAACTGTCAATTAGAGTAGATGATTCTTAGAATTACGCATCGAGTAGGTAAAGGTTTATCGCAATAGTTCAGTGGGCTAAATTAAGACGTAGACATCTCCATATTAGAAGAGTGACATGACAGAGAAGAAGAACATTTTAGCCAGTCAATTAGAAAAGGAAGGGGCCCTCAGAAGTTGGCAGATTATTAATGCCTGTTGAATTGCAGTCATCTACGCGTGCTGATAGTTATTAACCAACCGGTAATGTGTTAGGTATCACAGCTTCATATATATGTACTATGTTTTTTTTGTTGAAAGTTGATTATGTCTTGAATGTTTTACCTATTTTCTAGGATCTGTCAAACCGATTAAAGATTCTACTCCTTTTTATCCTTATTTCTTATAGATTTAAGTTCACAAAGAAATCGAAAGGTATCTACCGAATTTTATGTTGTAAGTAAGACGATTGCTTCTGAATATGGACGTAGATGAGCTTTACTCCACATGTGACAAGTCTGTCGGCGAGTTGTATTCCAAGTGATGTACTGTTACATAGTATCAAGTAACAGTGATCAGGACCTAATTTTAATCTGTAAACAAAGTAGGTAAACAATAAAGAAGCATTAATATTTAACTTTAAAATTAAGAAGGACATTCCTAATTCTGCTGTTTTTTTAAAATATGTGGCGACTTCCACAAAGAGCGGCTAAATAAACATATGACCACTCCATCTACCGAATATACACTGTTCTATGGCGTAACATAGTGTACGAAGTAGCTACTAATCCTGCATCGCGTAATAAAAGTTCTCGCGACGGTGAACACACATACTTTCCAACATCAACCAGCGGGCCGTGGCCCGCCAGGCATGAATAACTCGCCTGGCCAGAGGATCCTCCCCTTGCGTTGGAGGGACATGTGACCCGTTCCTCCACAGTGGTGACCTTGACGTGATTGAAGTAGCCTTCGAAGGAGCAGATCAACACAATAGTCAGTACGCCACCATCATGTTCACTCCCACACAGCAAGTCTTAGACAGACTTGGCCTCGACAGAGATACACTTACGGCCCCATCAGCGTCTAGGAACAGCACACTGCACCCACGGTCCACGTAAGCAGAGCATCTCTCTCCCGTCTACGCAGGATCAGCAGGGATCTGTGGACTTCAGCCCCGACTCACTGGGACTGGTGGCATTCAGTTCCAACTCACTGGAACAACTCACTCCTGGCTCTGGCAAGCTCCGCAACAGAGCACAGACAGTTGACTCATCCAGATATCGACCTCCAGTCTTGAAGGGGAGTGATGTGGCGACTTCCATATACAGCGGTAACATAAACATATGACAACGCAATCTACGGAAGAAACATACACTCAACTACGGAGTAACGTAGTGTACGAAGAAGCTACCAATCCTGCATCGTGCAATAGAAGTTCTCGCGCCGATTAACATACATACAACTTCCCAACATCAACCGTTGGGTAGTGACTCGCCAGGCATGAGCACCTCGCCTTGTCGGAGGATCCTCCCTTTGTGTTGGAGGGAAATGACACCGTTCCACCTATATTAGCTGGGCAATAATTGCAAATCTGTTGACTCTTCATTCATTACAGTAGCTTAGACGATACGGTCGAAGATACAAATAAATACCGACTGCCAAAGCTACCTTTCCCTTAGTTATCAAATTAGGTAAAAATATATGTCTCGATTCGAATTTAAATGATAATCTTATATTTAAATGTAAAGCTAAATAGCTTTAGTTTGGTATCCCAGACATTTTCCCCAATTGCACATTTATAGTTTGCGTACATTCCAAGGTCATATTGTCATGCGCACTTTTTTTAATACTCTGTACCTACGACCCGAAAGCCGGAAATCCAGGATCCGGCTAAAGGGGCAGGAGAACTGTCTGTTAAATAACAGTGTTTTTACAAGATCTAAACAATAGTTTCTAGTTTATGGCTCTGATTGAGCAGTGGCGATTAACGAACATACTAAACAAGAATATAATAAACTCCTAATAATTGGTAAATTAGAGTATTGCAAGCTTACCTGTATTGTGCTTGTATAGTATTATCATTTAAACGCAGCAAAACACGACCACTATGAGAGTTGTCAGCCAGGAGCTTAAAGGCACGAGGGACTTCGTGAGTCGCATACGTTACCCGAGGCAATGGGCGAACGTAGCCGCGAGCAATGCCATCGCTTATCATTTTGTTTATAGTCTGTTGTAAAAGTAAACATAATAATTATTGTTATGGTCACCTCGGTTTGTGTCTTCGAATGTATTAGAAAAAGTTCCATGACTTAAAAAGTTTCTAGCACGGTTTCGAGACCTTATGGGTAAGTTTTTGAAACTTCTGGAAATCAACGTGAGAGAAATACCTATACCTATTCAGATCTAATGAAACGTGAACTTATTCTTAAAGTCTCTCTTCTGTCCAGATCTTAAATCAACTGAACACTGCCACCCGTAATACAAACGTCCGTTTAGTTCAGGAGACAGTATCCTAGCCTAAAGCATCACACATTTACTTGTACCTAATTATAAGTCACCCTCTGAACTGTAAATCTTAGTGAAAATAATCCACATTAGATTTTTTCTCTGGTATATTTGGTACCACAAAAAGTCACAGGATTTAAGCAATTCCCAGGGTCATTTAAGTTTTTCCAAATCCTGGAAATTTGATGGAGTGAAGTACATCCTATATATATCCCTCATGCTGGAATGTGTACTAAGGATCAGCACTGATGAACAGAGTGGTAGTGAAAAGCAGTTTAGAGGTCGTAAAATCCACTTTTCGTCCAGCGATATCTGTAGTAGAGCGATTACTAAAAGACATATTTTAACGCCCGATCTTTGCACTACTTGGTACAGTAAGGCAGTCACGAGAAGTAGCACGTCACCCTAAATCTACTCGCAGCGAAGCGCATATGTCCTTTCCGGCTCTTCGTCACTTCTTCTACACTTCGTTCGTTGGCGCTGATCCTTAGGGACTATCGTCTGTCTTGTATATATAAGACCAGTAGAAACTTCATAATCTAGCTAGTCTTGTTATGACCATGAATTAAATTTAAAAAAAATCCTATATAGTAAGCATTAAAGTTAATGTTATTTAGGTACTAAATAGTACTAAATGTCTTTCTAACTTTAATAAGAGTCATTTAATTTTCAGTCATTTTTGTAAAACCATCAAACTTCATTTTCAAATCTTTGGAAATAAGAATGTCGTTACAATACCACCACTAAATTGAAAATCTTAGGCTGTTACTAGATAAGAGTAATTAGGTGACATTGGCGCTGATAAATCGAAGTACAGGCGTAACCTGACCCCTAGCCAACTTGCAAATGTTTTGTGTCATTTATTTTTTAAACGCCTCTATAGTCTTATGTTATTACCTAACATTTTATTTGACCAGTTACGTGGCTTAGTGTTGAGAAACTTAACTTCTTTTTCATACATTTATTAGTTTTCTATCAACTTTTACGTTTATAAAATGCAAGTTGGCTAGGTCGGCTAATATGATTACTGATGCTACACGCATTGATCTCTATAAATGTTGCTTAAATAATCTATACTTTAGTACTTACTTTTAGGTTTTCCATATTTTCAGGTTCAAATAATGAAGAAAAGTCGACACGAGAGTAGGTCCTTGCTTCAAATAAGTTGCTCATTCCGAAACTATATTCTTCTCGGTTTTGAATTTGTGAAATGTCTAAAAATACACCACCAAAGGCAATGCCTTTCAAATTTAACTGTAAAAAGAAAAACATATATATAAAATACGCACAATTCAGTAATACCAGCGTAAACCTGGTCCAAGGGACCTGCTCTATATCTCGCTTTAAGTGTAGCTAAGAAAAGCATAGATTTCTCTCCCTGTCAACTTCAATTTGTTTCAGTATAGGAAATAAGATGAAAATATATGTAAAATGTGTTATCAAAATAGAGTCCTGTGGTGTATCTACATTAATACCAGGTCGAAGACCCTTAGTATCTCAAACACCTTGTACTACAACCTGCGCTAGTTTCTCGTGGCCAGTGGTAGGTTGCATTTGAAAGAAATGCACGATTAGATATCGATAAACTGATCTAAACTTCGATGTTGGTGAAGATAACGATGACAATATTAAATCGAATTATAGCTATGGTACAGGTAATTTGGATGCAGCCGCAGACGCAAATGTTCACACATACACACCAAAACTCACACGCCCGCTCACACACTCATACAAACACACGCGAACACATATACACACACGCACCCATCATTTAGTAAAAGGTGTAAAGAAAAATTGTGTCAAATGCTTTGAAAAACTCCGAACCTATTTAACAAGTTACTAATAGCAAAATGATAAAAAAAAACTTAATGTTTGGAATGTTAAAGACACTTCTGTTTATGTTATTTTTCCGTTTTTCTCACGTTTTCTCTTTAAAACTTTATGAACCTAGAATATACTTATTTCTCATCCATATATATGTCCAAACTTCTCTTATTCATTGCGGTACAGAATCCATAAGACTCTGTATTTTATAATAGCTATAATTTTTAAACAAAACCTGCTGTTGACCTAAGCCTTCAGGTTAACATAAATTCGTTATTGTTGATATTCAAAGCCAAAAAAACATGATTATTTGTACATGAAGCCAAAAAAAGGAATAAAATTTCGAGGTCAAATATACCCTGTACCACCACAATGATAGTTTATGACCAGGTATAACGTCTTGTAATGCAAGAACGGAAGGAATAAAAATAATCACTGCCACAGGCAACATGTTACGTCAGACAAAAGCCTGATGCTAGCTTTCCATGGGGATTAAGTGACGCTATGCATAAAGCATACATAAGTATCGAGTAGTCTTCTCACGGTAGCATAAAAATGAAATAATAATTTCAATGTCACTATAGTTTATCAGAGGTTAACTTACATCTTTTTGACTTCCTTTAGCAGAGCTTATAATAATATCACATCTTCTGTCTTCAAGATTTTTTCGAAGAATATCTAAAAAGCCAGTATCGCGCGACTTTCCTATATGATCAGCTTAAATCAAATAAAAAAAGAAAAATGTCAAGCATTGTGATTGAACAGAAAAATCATAGGCTATAAGTGGTATCTTTTTTATGGAATTAAGGACTTGTATAACCCAGGAGAACGAAGGACAAACGATGCCGGATTGGGTCTTCAGTAACTCGACACCNTCACTCATTCGGTGAAATGTAACTAAAGAATTACTCGACACCGGGTTCGTGAAGCTATTCTATCACTACGGTAGAGCCGATCCAATTGTAGCCAAAAAAGACTCTTCCACTATTGATAAAGATAATTTTGATGACGGAGAGAGTCGATGATAGAAATGGAAACAAAAAAAAAATAGTTATAAAATAGAGTACCTGTAAATTTAATTAAATAGTCAAGATTTACCTTTTAGCTGCGGAAACAATTTCAGTAATAAATGTTTTTTCTGCACATTACTGACAGTGATAAATACTTCGCAATCATAAGCCAATGCAATCGATATTATCGCTTGACCTAAAGCGCCTGCCCCTCCATGCACTAATACTGAGCATCCACGTTGTAGTGGCACCTTTATTACCTTTTAAAAAACAAATAGTATTTTATGACTCATTCTCCACATAAATAAATGGGGTGGTGGCCACCATTCTTGAATTCTGCTCATGCTTTCTATCAGGCAGAGTAGAGTTATTTTAGTAGCATTAAAAACTTAATTAGAATAAATTAGGCAGAAAATTATAACACAGTTTCTATATTATGGTGATGGATTGGACACTATCCCATTTAACCCTTGGTCGTTACATAAGTAAAAAAGCGAACCAATTTCGCAAGGCAACTGCACTGCAAATTGAAAGAAAGCTTGACGANCTTGACGAAGACCTTTCAACAACCCGTCTGGCCAGCGTGATAGAATGAGATGAGATACAGCAGTGGTACTCACGAGTAAGTAGAATGCTTGTAAATACGCAAGCGGAACAGTGGCTGCATCTTCTAAACTCCAGTGAGCTGGCACTGGCCACAGAAGTACTGGCTGCGCTCGGACTTGTGTGCTTGCCGCACCACTGCGCACTACCCCCATTACAGGTTGACCCCTGTGACATTTTAAAGCAATAGATTAAAACTAGACATATTAATTGAACACACCTTCCAGACTTTTTGAGAATTTTCTTTACTAACTCTAAAAAAAGAAAAGAAACCAACAGGATAAGGGGGTGGATACCGTATGATCTATTTAAAGGCGCCAAGTCTCCTGACCGGAACTCCACCACGGGACCTGGAGGCGAGAGCTCTTGTGGCTCTTTATCAGTGGGGCAAGGAGGCACGGGAGTTGGCTAGGAGTCCTGAGACTCGAGAAATCGAAGATCAGAAATCCCAACTCCAACAGGTCCTCGTGCAACCGAGCGCTGGGCAAGCCGTTATTGCGGGTTAGTTCGATTCCGAAATTGCCACCAGTCCGTGGTATCCGGAGGGATTTCCGCAAAAAAAGATACCTCTCTGTAATGCCGCTGAAGTCCATTCCGTATGTTTCTGCGTTTTGCGAGGAGAATAGTGAGCCATTAGCGTGTTTTACATCATTACTAGTAATCCCAGCATAATGGACCTGAGAAGTATATTTAAAAAATATAGAAATTATAATTAATATGCAAAATAATATAGTATTGTTGGATAATAAATGCAAAATCACCTGAGTGCAAGTCAAAAAATGAAAATTGTTATGTACCAAACAGTGTTATATATATTGTATCATATTGTAAAGACTAGGAATTCGTATTTGCTAATAGTGTTTACAAATCGGATAAAATCATTTGGTATCACTAAATGACTGATAGATGGCAGCGATTTCTTTACTTCTAATTGAATTGGAATTCTGTTTGCTAATCTTTCAATTGCCTTAAGAAACTTTAAAACATACAAAACATTCGCATTACAATCAAATCGAAATCGATATACACTAAATATAAATACAGATCTTATTAATTTGTCGGGTAGACAATTCTGATGTGTAAGTTTAGATCACATAAATTTCTTTTAAGATAAAACTTTTAGTAATAAAGAAAATAGTTACATTCACAGTTACGCCAGATTCCGCCAAATCAGGAGCTTGAACCCATTGCAACGAATTGTAATCAATAAAATTTGTGCTTTGCAATGTCACATTTTTACTTTCCTTTGTTGTATCCGACATGGATAAGTAGAATTCGCCTCCTATTTTGCCCTATTTGAAAATATAAAATTTTCTCTATTAATAATTTTACCAAACATTTTCATATTTAATGTCTTTCTAAAAATATTACTCACATCATCCACGCAATTAAATGCAAACTCAACATTATTTAGATTTTTTTCAACATCGTCGACATTGCTATTGTTAATCGTAATTAAGTAGATCTTGTTCCGTGTACTATCTCTTCGCCAGACAGCTACAAGTTCTTTAAGGCTAGGTATCGGAGGGAAAGATGAAATCAATAAAAGATGCTGATCGGATGTTAGGTTAGCACGAATCGAAGTCAAGAAATCAATGTCACATTTTTTACGAACACAAACAGTCGTAATGCCAGTCAGTGCTTTCATGGGCCCCCAACGAACCAACTGTAATACTGACTGACTTTTGGTGATGCTTTTAGAAAGAAGGTGTGAAGAAAGCACTCGGTAAGTCTTTGAATGTTGTTTGTAGTTTGGATTTTCTACATTTTCTTCAATGACGATAAATTGATCTAGATGAAGAACTCCTTGTAATTTTTGAAGTACCTATGGGGAGTTAAATGTTATTAGTGATTTCATTGTTTAATTTAAAAATTACTTTTAAGTATTTTCATCGAAACACTTACATTTCGATTACTTGATAAATTCTGAATAAGTATCAGATCAACACCTTCAAATGTATTCCTGTTTATGAAATCTTCTCCAGAAATGTGTTTATAGTTAACTTTAATTCCAAATAAATTATTAGCAACTTTATTAATTTCCTTAAACATTGATCCTTCTTCATCTTGACTTTGTACTCCAGTAACTGTTATGTCATCCTTATTTAGTGTTTCAGCCACTAATTGAAGATAAACTTCAAGTATTGAAGAAATCTATAAATCATAACAAAATTATACTTCAAAAAATTCTATGAATAGTTTCTTTATACCAGAAATTATATAATACTCACATCTAACTTTGAATTGAAATAGGGAACAAATTTTAGTGTCTTTAATGACATTTTTGTGTCATTAACCGGTGATAAGAATTGATATTTAATTGCTTGCAATACAACTCCACCGCATCTAATTTAGAAATAAAAATAATCATAAGCAAAAACTTCGAGTACCTTTTCAAAATAAACATTTTAATAAATTTCTAGAAAAGAAATTAGAAAAAAAAGTAGTAGCCACAACACACACAGAGAAATAAATACTAAAAGATACAACATAACACAGACAAAAAATAATTTAACTAAACTAAACTACATGGACCATAACGGTTTAGGCGGTCGCATGCCGCTTTGTGCTGCGCTAAAGTGTTATATGTTCGGACTCTACATGTGATAACACCTTGTGTGATCCACATATTATTGATTTAATGTATGTTTATAAAGTCACCCGTGATACAAAATATACTTCTAATGCAAGAGTTCTTTTAAAAATGAGATCAAGACACAAAAATAAAATAATGGTGATAGTTAGTCTAGACTAATATTATAAAGAGGAAAGCTTTGATTGTTTATTTGTTTGTAACTCATCCCCAAGTAACTTAGGCTACATTACTTTGTCAAAAAAGTACCCGTATGAAAACTCCGAGACTTGGTCAAGTGATCTAACCTTGGAAAATCTGCTAAGAGCGTATTAATATTTATATTATTTGATTCTTGGGTAAATACCAATGACTATCCATGCTGCTACTGAAGTAATAAAATAGAGATTGCTCACCTAGTGGAATCAGATTTGTCCACAACTTCAGCCTTAACTAAAGACATGCCGTCTAATTTTGGCGAAGCAAGAAGTGTGTCACTGTGATTTTTGACGTCAATAAGTAGTCGTCGGATGTAGGTAGGGTGTGAGACGGCATAATGTTGCTGTCGCAGTATATTCAACTGCAGCATACCATCAATAAAAGTAACCCAATTATCACGCCACTCTATCTTGGCTTCGCTCAGGGACTCGTCAGCACAATTGATGGATTGAAAGTTCCCTCTGTGTCATATCAAAACAGTTTTTAAAATAAAAATAGAAAAATAATTTTATTGCCAAACCATTCTCATCTCACTTTAAATTTTACCAACCCATAAGAGTAGTCTCTGTCTCGTAGCAGTTGATAAATATCTTCAGCAGTAAAATACACAGATTTTATCTCGTTATTAACTTCTGACTTTAACGTATTAGCTTTTAGAGCTTCTATGAATCCCGCTGCAACTTTAGAGATGCCATCTACAATCTGAATAAAAATCTTGCAAGTAACATCTTAAAAGTAATTATTATATTTCTAGTTCCACTTACACAATAGATACTTCTGGAAATAGATGGAAAACTGGAATTCCAGTATACCAATAATGAGAAAAAATTATTGGTATAAGACTAAAATTTTGTTAATATAAGCTATTAAACCGGATAGTTAGTGCTCCTTGGAAGAGACCTTCGTTCAGCAGTGGACGGCAATTAGATTTATAAGCTTTCAAGTAATGTATCAGAGTCTGATGTGTCTACCATAGAGCTTAGACTAGATTGCCATGTGAGGCATATGTATATTGTTTAAGTATAAGTCTGGAAAACCGAATTAAATCCAAATTATAGTTTCCTTTATTATGAACTATTAGACCGGGATAGTTGGCGCTCCTTGGAAGAGGACTTCAATCAGCAGTAGACCGCAATAGGCTAATGATGATGATTCTTTACTTTCAGATTTACCTCGAAGCTTCCTTCCCCCCTGTGTATGTTCACACTAAGTTTAAGTTGTCTTCCGTCATGCAGCACCGGTTGTACAAAAGACCGGATATTCCTAAACTCAACGGTCGTTTGTCGTTTTGGTACACCCATCATCATAGAAAGTGTATCCCAAACTAGCATTAGACTAGCAGCTAATGGAAACAAGGTGTAACCTACAAAAAAAATATGAGGAGGTATAAAAAAAGTCGATGACTATCATTTTGAAACTGTAAAGTGTTAGCTATTCAAAGGAAAAATAAAACATTTAAATAAATATAAGGAAAATGAAGACTAATACATAAAATGCTATTGCCATACAATTTAAAATAGAATGTAGTTTTTAGCAATTAACAAAGAGGAAACGATTTAATGGCACTTAGATGTGTTATAAGAAACTTGATTTGAATCTGCAGTAGTTATTCTAATATAAATACCTCTTATTGTATGTCCTCGTACATAAGAATATTCCTTATCGTGTAAAGCTAAAGTAAAATCGCAGTTTGCACTTGTTTTCTTGTTCGCGCTGCAGTGAATGGGTAGTGGCCTATGGAAATGGAAGACAATCAGTTGGGAATGCATCAAAATTTGTCAAAAATATATATAATGTACTTTGTGGTAATACATACCATCTTTCTTCATGACTCCATTTTACCAAGTGAGCTAGGAAAGGAGTACCGGTAGAAACAGGCATTTCAATTTTGGGGTACAGAGCCTGTATGTCAAAATTGAACCCTTCCATAAATAACCTGCAATAAATATGTGCTGTATATGTATGATATAAATATGATTGCAAAGCTAGAGGTCACAATTTTGTACCAGAGTCAGAGAGTCACAAGAAGACCAAATAACCTTGTATTTGGTCTTTTTTATTGTTATTTATCATAATGTAATCATAAAATAAGTAAATAGAAATATGTGCTTGTTTACCATTAGTTTAATTACAAAACCTTACCTTACCTTGTCCTTCCTGATTTGGAACCAGGCTGTGTATAAGACATATACCTACAGCTAAAATAATCACTGTCGTAACTTGACTTACTTTCCGACAGCTTCAAGCATAAAGAGTGTATTATCAGGATGTTTTCGCCTTGTTAATGGAATACTTTTACAGGAACGTAAAGAGCGGGTCAAAATAGCTTGTAGTAATCCATGTGGAGCGATTTCTACTAACACGGCATCCTTTGGCAACAAGAGCGAAGTTTCTTCAAACAATACTGGACTCTGTGGATGACGTATTTGGAGTCAGATAAGCAAATGTTACAAGTAATTATTATTTCTTACAATAACAACATATTTTACCAGTAAATTGTTTGTGAGGTACTCAGCAGAACAAAACTCGGCAATGGGTTCATTCCATCGAGCTTTTGATACCGAGGTGGACCACCAACGCTTGCTCCTTAGTTTAGGGTTTGGAATGGCCGTTTTTAAGTAATTTAGTAATCCAGGACCTGCCAAAATGTCAAGTTAATTAGTAAAAATTAGCCTTCTGGTCGTGGTCCGGCTCAGTTTTAGAAGAACTTCACATTATGACTATATTGTCATCGTAGGTATAAACTTTTGTACCATGACAGCTTCAAATATGAACTGGATATTAATAATGTTATAATACACTTATAATATTTACATGCCCCTATTTAAATAATCTTTCTTACCAGCATCAGCGATGTGACGTGAGTGATATGCGATGTTGGAGCAAGGGACTTCTTTGGCGAAGATCCCGTCAGCTGTTAGCTTCGCAACGAATTCACGCATTACATCTGATGGCCCAGAAATGGTGCTAGACTCTGGGCCGTTATGGCATGCCACTTCTATCTCTGGTGGACACAGTTCTGAAATCTAGGAACATATATTTTTCTTCATTAAACTAGTACAATATTTCTAAACTGAAACTGTAATTAGTCATCAATCATTTAAATCATTTTTGGTTAACGAACAGATGACTTACCTGACGGTAATTAAATCGAAATGATACCAAGGTCCAATAGCAAACTAGCAAATAGCAATTTTTAAAATTCCCCTCCCCTCTACTCTACCCTAATTTTTGAGGGGATTACCCATCAGGGTCAGTGCCGACGGACGGAGTGGCGGCAAACAACAGCCAATCAACCGACTCTCGTATCGATCGCTATCATTTCACTACGTCCGTCGGCGCTGATCCTTAAGCGGCAACGTAATTGTTTTTGTTGAGATATAGGTGTCGATGGGTGGCGGAAGTCACTTAACATCAGACAAAGTGTCTGCTCGTGCTGTGTTGTATAAAGTAGTTTTTTTTTTAAATAAAGTCTTACTTGTTTGTAGCCCAATCCGACAGCCGCCATAGAACCATGTATGAACTTGGTTTCCAGCGACACCAATCCGCGGTAATATGCGGCAAGTATCATTTCCTCTGCAGTCAAACAACCGTCTGCGTACGCGCATCCCAGCTCACCCACACTGTGCCCTGTAAGTATTAAAGAAAAAAGCATATGTACCGACTTATTCTTATAATAACTTTAAACTTTTTAGATGACATATTTTTTTTTCGAAATTAACGTTATCACAGTTATGCACAAAGTTTCGATCAGCTCGCACTGTCTTTAGTCAATCCTAAATTAGGTAATATCTGTATACCGTATTATTTTTTATCACTATTAGGAAGTTCTTAAATAATTTATGAATGAATTTGACAATAAATATTTACTAATGCGAGAGTATACTTTCCCTTTTGGTGCCATTCTTAACGCTAATGGAAGAAAATTATGAAATGAAGATCATCATAATTAAAATTCGTCATAGGCGTACTAGACGGTAGTATTTCTTTAAAGCTAATTGTAATAGAAGTTAGGGTCTAACCAATAATTCCGTCTGGTTTTATTTCCATTGCATGGAGAATGTCAGTAAGTCCGATTTGAACAGCAGCAATTCCCACAAATGAGTGCAAAATATTGTCAAATATGGTTTCGTCAGGAGATGTTATTATCTTAACAATATCTAGTTCTTTCGGTTTTAAAGCAACTCGGCATCTGAAGTCAATAAAAATTATTAAAATGAAGCTATAGCGATCCATTGTTGTGGCACAAAATCGATTTGTACATTGTGTCAAAATTCGAACTCAATCAGCGGAAAACTTTTGAAGTTTATAAAATTCAATTTCA
>PKRV01001027.1:0-12360 GCA_003709505.1 Hyphantria cunea
TCGTGCTGAAATTAGCGTTCCTCTACTACATTGTGTCTATTATACACGTACTTATATCTTAATGCTCTACTTCCTAGTTTATTTTAGTTTGAAGTAGTGTAATCTTAACTTACCTCTATAACTTGTAGATGTTGATCATCTTTAAGCGCTGCGGTGGGTAAGGAGTTCCCAGGCGAGGATGTGAGGGGTTGCGGGCGCGGCAGCAGCAGCAGCGCCAGCGCGGTCAGCGCTAGAGGCAGCAGCAGCGCCGCGCGGCGCAGCGCCCGCAGCGCCCTCGCCGCCCGCACACGCATCTCGAGGGAAGGTTATCCCACCCGAGCTCTGCTGTACCCAACCCCTGGCTGCATCACTGCGCCTATTATCGTGCTATGTAAATCTGTGACATCTGAAAGTCAGAGGAAAATTATATAACTTTTGAAACAATATTAAAAAAAAAGAGTAATTACTATATTAGGCTCATCGAAGTACTAAGAAATATTAGAGGAAGGCAAAAACCTTTAAACCTTACATGCACTGCGGGAGTTGTCTTTGTTAAAAAAATACTATGTAAATTAATCATTTCTAGTCTATGATAGTGGACAGACTGTACTGACTATATACGTCTTTTTTAAAGGCAGTGATAATTTTGATAGAACGCTTTAATAAATTGATCATTTCTAGTCTATGATAGTGGACAGGCTGTACTGACTATATACGTCTTTTTCAAAGGCAGTGATAATTTTGATAGAACGCTTTAATAAATTAATCATTTCTAGTTAGTCATAGTGGACAGCTTCTACTGACTATATACGTCTTTTTCAAAGGCAGTGATAATTTTGATAGAACGCTTTAATAAATTAATAATTTCTAGTTAGTCATAGTGGACAGCTTCTACTGATTATATACGTCTTTTTCAAAGGAAGTGATAATTTTGATAGAGCGCTTTGATAAATTGATGTGAACACAATGCCGGAAAGCCACTAGCGTGCAATTAATCTGCAAAGCAATCTACGTATATGCAATATCCTCATGTTAACCAATCATTTCACCTTTATATACATATACCAATAAATATTATAAAGTGAACATATTGATGAAAATGAGTTGGTGATTCGTTAATTTGAGGTAGGTTTATTAGTTTTTAACTTTGAAAGATGCATAAACCACTACGAACGTAGTATTTTTTTCTTTTGTTTGATAATTTTCTCTTGTGGATTCGAAATATGAATGAGTACACATGTGTACTTAAATAAGCGGAATAAATAATATGAAAATGTACAGCAAAATAACAGGATGTTCAATCAAAATTCGCGACGAGTGGCAAATAAATACACATTTATAATAATATTGTTTAAGTATACTCGTATACTACTCGTGTGAACACTGCGGGCGTCATAGGGTAGGTGCGCGGGTATGAGGGGAGGGGTGACGAATTCCACGCGGGTCTCAAGTTATCGCGCACGAGTAGTATATACATTAGTTGTACCACCGATCCGATTACCTGATTTAAATTTGGCGGTAATAAACATAGATCTTTTTTGTTTTTCAACATGCCAACAGGTATTACGTGGTTTGTTTGCCTTGCAATGGTAAAAATAATCATGAATTTTTATCATTATCATCAACAAACCCATAATGTCCCACTGCTGGGCTTGGGTCTCCTCTCAGGAGAGGAGAGAGTTAAGGCCATATGTCCCCACGCTGGACAAGTGCGGGTTGGGGACTGGCAAGACAACGTTGTGGCTACGTAAACTTACTGTTGGATGTTTTTAAGCCGCCCAAAGTCCTCCAACTAAGCTTCACGACTGTTATCCTATGAAACAACCGGGACCGACTGCTTAACGTGATCTCCAAATCACGAATTTCAATATAATAAAATTCTTTCAGGCAAATCTCTGCATAAGCGTTAACTACAGTGAACATAAAGACCTAGTGCACTTGATCATGTATTGTAGATGATCACCACTTATCCCGCGGTGTTTAACTTATATTGAAATCTAAATCGTTTTCAATTTCTTTATTTAAGAACTAAGATCCAAGTCTTACCAAACAATTTGGCGGAGAATCCTTTGTCTTTCAAAGGATAGTTTAGTATTCAGGATTACATGTGTATGTAGTAGCAACAGTAGGATTGTACAGAGCAATATTTTGAAAATATTCCGAGTAAGTACTTAAATGTTTTCATTGGGAGTTTAATATTATTTCAAATCATAATTTATTTGTTAAACTTATTTCACACGTACAATTTAACATTACGAGTACATATTAAAAATATAAAGTTTCGAAATGGTATCATTTATTTTCGTATAAATTGAACTTAATTTAGATGTAAATAAATCATAAAAGTCTCAGTATCAAAAGTCAAATAAAAAAATGTCAACATGACCAAAACCACTCAGAGTGTCTTTGGAATGCTTTGGAAGGGTTCCAGAGATCTACTAGAAGTACAATATCTATGAGTACAATTAAAAACTATTTTTCAACATTTGAAATTGAGACTTATTGTTTTAGAAATAGTTATCATTAAAGCGCGGCTAACACTATACAAATATTTAGCTACACAAATTTATTGGCTTGATAAATCGGCTTTGAGTTCAAAAGTTACAAAATAAAAAGACGTTATTGTTCACCAAAAGATAATACAATGGACTTAAAACTAGGTCCTATGTAGGTACAAGTGGCGGCTTTATTGTTTATTCTTACAGGTAACTATGTGTGTAAAGAAAANATTGTGAATTCGAAATATGAATGAGTACACACGTGTACTTAAATAAGCGGAATAAATAATATGAAAATGTACAGCAAAATAACAGGATGTTCAATCAAAATTCGCGATGTGTGGCAAATAAATACACATTTATAATAATATTGTTTAAGTATACTCGTATATATACATTAGTTGTACCACCTATCCGATTACCTGATTTAAATTTGGTGGTACTAAACATAGATCTATTTTGTTTTTCAACATTCCAACAGGTATTACGTGGTTTGTTTGCCTTGCAATGGTAAAAATAATCATGAATTTTTATCATCATCATCAACAAACCCATAATGTCCCACTGCTGGGCTTGGGTCTCCTCTCAGGAGAGGAGAGAGTTAAGGCCATATGTCCCCACGCTGGACAAGTGCGGGTTGGGGACTGGCAAGACAACGTTGTGGCTACGTAAACTTACTGTTGGATGTTTTTAAGCCGCCCAAAGTTCTCCAACTAAGCTTCACGACTGTTATCCTATGAAACAACCGGGACCGACTGCTTAACGTGATCTCCGAATCACGAATTTCAATATAATAAAATTCTTTCAGGCAAATCTCTGCATAAGCGTTAACTACAGTGAACATAAAGACCTAGTACACTTGATCATGTATTGTAGATGATCACCACTTATCCCGCGGTGTTTAACTTATATTGAAATCTAAATCGTTTTCAATTTCTTTATTTAAGAACTAAGATCCAAGTCTTACCAAACAATTTGGCGGAGAATCCTTTGTCTTTCAAAGGATAGTTTAGTATTCAGGATTACATGTGTATGTAGTAGCAACAGTAGGATTGTACAGAGCAATATTTTGAAAATATTCCGAGTAAGTACTTAAATGTTTTCATTGGGAGTTTAATATTATTTCAAATCATAATTTATTTGTTAAACTTATTTCACACGTACAATTCAACATTACGAGTACATATTAAAAATATAAAGTTTCGAAATAGTATCATTTATTTTCGTTTAAATTGAACTTAATTTAGATGTAAATAAATCATAAAAGTCTCAGTATCAAAAGTCAAATAAAAAAAATGTCAACATGACCAAAACCACTCAGAGTGTCTTTGGAATGCTTTGGAAGGGTTCCAGAGATCTACTAGAAGTACAATATCTATGAGTACAATTAAAAACTATTTTTCAACATTTGAAATTGAGACTTATTGTTTTAGAAATAGTTATCATTAAAGCGCGGCTAACACTATACAAATATTTAGCTACACAAATTTATTGGCTTGATAAATCGGCTTTGAGTTCAAAAGTTACAAAATAAAAAGACGTTATTGTTCACCAAAAGATAATACAATGGACTTAAAACTAGGTCCTATGTATGTACAAGTGGCGGCTTTATTGTTTATTCTTACAGGTAACTATGTGTGTAAAGAAAAATATGATTTGGAATAGGTACAGGGTAGTGTCTGGTGTGTTAAAAAATAGATAAGAAGAAAAAAAATAGTAGTATGATGTGTAATTTAAAGTAATACTAATACATAGTGGGGTCTTAAGTTAATAAAAAGAAATACAAACGAGGTGTGTGTGATATAAATATACAAAATAGATTACATATTAAGTGTCATAGTGTGACATAACTAATTACAAGAAAGGTGGTTAAAGGACATTGATGATTCACTTGAATGCATTCAGTGTTTGTGCACGTCTTAGAGCGATTGGTACGCCGTTCCAAATCCAAACTGCTTGGCCAGAGAAGGAGCGGCCAAAAATTAAGAAAAATATTGTCTATTGCCAGATTTGCATCACAATAGTAGAGCCCTATAATAGCTCGACTGGCTAGCTGGCTAGGATAGCTGATGCCCTCACGAATACTGGGATAGGATTCGGAAATTCAAAAATGAAAGTTAAAATTTTCGGGCATATATATTTTTTTTATTTAGGGTACCTAATTGAGTCAGGGTATATGATCTTTCGGGCTAGTCTAAGATTGATAGAATAATCAAAGCATTGGGAATGTTGAATTTGATGTCAGTTATTTGTATACTTTTAGTATAATAATGGGGGTAGGGAAGGCAAAATCGCCTCAGTTACATTTTTATAATTTATTATTGTAGAGTTCACTGTATGTATATGTCACCGTAAGATTGTAAATTTCGTTAAATTATAATATACCAAGCGCGATTGTAAACTGTTGAAAGATGATCATACTGACATATTGGTTATAATTTAACGCACTATTTTTCGTTAGATTATAATGTATTGAAGTAAAACCGTAAAATCACAATCTGTCGCGCGTCAAATTGTCAACTGTCCATGATTGGTCGGTCTTACAGTAGGCCGTTCTATGGCCATAAAGTTAGGCTAGAACTTCTTTGATTAACCACAAATTTATTTTACTGCCACAATAGTTTTATATAACTAATTCTAAAGCTGTGATGTATATTCAACATGAAATCAATGTTCAAACATAAAAATACTTTAAATGCTGCTCAACCAGTCAGCACACAAGATGCGATTCATCGCATACCATATCACAATTAGATGGTTTCACTTCGATTGATTATAATCTAACCAAAAATAATACGTTAAATTGTAAGTAGTATGTTACAGTTCACAATCTTTCGACAGTTTACAATCTCGTAAGATAGATTGCAATCTAACGGTTTTGACAATCTCACGGTAACTTCACTGTAACACAGTACTTTCTTTGTAGGTGCATTATAATGTATAATGCATCTACAAAGAAAGTTGTCAAATATTCTGTCGCATTTGACTGACACGTTGTGGCTTTGATTATCGTACAAACGTTGAAATTTCAACGGAAGAAACTTAAGTGAAAAACGTCAATATTTTACACGGTAAAGTTTAAAAAACGGCAAAGTAACACTTTCAGTAATTATTCTATAACGGCATTCACATAAGATCTATTTAAGGTTTGAAAAACCGCTTAGCATTACAACTAAATAATAATAGCAAATGTATAAAAACTCATTCTGTTTATTTTAGATTATAAATTTCGGTGATTTAGATTTGGTAAAAAAATAAGGGCCATTTAGTAATCAATTACAATTTTCTTCTTCTTTTGATGCTATGGCAACCAGCCGGATCAGGTATTTCTGCCAATGTCAAGTATTTCATGTCTTCAATTCTAAGTCTCGCGAGTCTTCAAGTCTTCGTCGTGATGGAATTAATGATAAAAAAAAATGTGGATGACATGAAATGGGGACCGTCTTTCGTAAAAACAAAAAACGATCTCCAATTCCAATTTTATCTATTGTTGTGAATCATGTATTCACGATAAACTAACGTATTTTGTCTGTGTTCGATTTTTAAAAATAAGTTTAATATCTATACATATCAATATTATATAGCTGAAAAGTTTGTTCGGCTTAGGAACTCCTGGTATGAAATTAAAAATGGTGTTGAATAGTCAGTTTATCCAGGAAGACCATGGGTTATATAATATTACCCTACGATAAAAGGAGCAGAATTTTTTTGATAAATTTTGCAAGAACAGGGCATATTTATTATTATTATTTTGGGTAAATATATGAAGTTGTACGGGTCAGTTACTATTAAATAAATAAACAAATCTTTAAAACAACTGGGACAGGGAACGTGTGATGAAATATTTTTGTACGAAACAATAGGAAAAATTAGAAAGTGAAAAAAAAATTGTCACACTGACGCCTGCTCGCGAGCATGACATCGAGACAGCTTCCATTGTGTGTATTTATATGGACTATGGTGATTATTTTTGGTCTCTGTAAATATAAACCAACATCCAACAAACGTTGTGTCAAAATAGTGTCAAACTACTTTTGTTTAATATTAGCTATTGATGTATTTCATTTTTAAAGATAAACAATAATATATCTAGAGACCGTTTTACGTTTTTTCGAAAGACGGTCCCCATTTTATCTCATCCACGTTTTTATAATTTTTATCATTATTTTCATCACGACTAAGACTTGAAGACTCGAAGACTTAAGACTTGAAGAACACTTGACATTGGTAGAAATAGCTGATTAGCTGATTGCCATCAAAAGACAAAAAGAAAAATATCTCTCTATAAATATAAAATTATTTGATAAATTGATTCTCCAACACAAAGCTTAAATCGCTAGGGCTACAAAATACCTTGAGAGGGCCACGCTTGGGCATGAATGGGCCCGCTCGATCGGAGTGATACCATCTCACAGAAAACTGTAAAACAGCTATTGTGCTGTGTCTCACCGAGTCAGTGTGGATACCGGAGGCCCATTCCTCAACCCCTCCCTCTCCCTCAAAGGCTGGCAACGCACTTGTGACGCCACTGGTGTTGCGAGTGTCCATGGACGGCAGTAATCGCTTACTATCAGGCGATACGTCAGCTCGTTTGCCCCCATTTCAAAAAAAAAATATGATGTTTTGTACATAGAAAACTTGAAAAAGCCCATAACTATACCAACCCGTTTGGTCAAAGTATTATATTAGTTGTACAGGTCTATTATATACTAACATTATGGATATATTTCCGAAATAAAGGTATTATTATCATTAATCTAAAAGGCCTAAGTCAGCTTCTTACGTAGAGGTCTATTTCCATCAGCAGAGTTGTTAAAGGCTATTGACGAAGCACCTACTCATAGAGATTTTATTATATAAGGGAGTAAAACAGGGAATGAACTTTGGAACTCGGTATATTCAAAGATCAACATTATTAATAGCCTTTAATAGTCCATTATAGAATATAGGTCTCTCCTTAGAGCTTTAAATCGCGAAATAAAAAATTAATCACACGAGATAAACTGGCATAGCTAGCTTATAAATAAATATTTCGGAAATCTAACACACAATGTCATATAGTTTCAAGCTAAGCAGCTAAGTAGTAGATAACTGATATAAATTCATATACACTTTTTTTTGCAAATGCATACATATTGTACATAGAAAACACCCAAACTTCGAAACAAATATTTGTAGGTCATACAAAGATTTGGTCCGACCCGGGAATCGAACCCGAGACCTCAAGCACAGCAGTCGCATACGCTACTATTGCGCCAACAACGTATAGAATTTAAGAAGGTTTTGAGTTTAAGCACCTTCTTGAGTATGTGGTTAGTTGAACTGGATTTTAGTCATTGTACCGTTGCAGTTGACCGAACTATGCTAATTGATACCGTTTTGTCGCATTGCGCTTACTTGTTAAAAAGTAACGTGTTTTCTAGAAAATTCGTTATGTCGAACGATATTAACTTACTTTTTAAATAAAACACGCTAACTTTTTAAATTACAAGAATACCGAACTTGATGTTGAGTTTTTTTATCACATTGAACTTGAACGGGGGCGAGCAATGAAGTAGCTCCTCGAGTGAGTGCGATATGCACAAACTCATGTATTAATAGGTTACATTATCTTATTGAAAATGGACACCGAAAATCAGTCTTGCATTAAAGTTTTGTCTATTGTCAAAGGGTAACTTAAGAAGTAAGCCTGATACCGTGGGTCATGGTATCAGTCTGGTCTTCCATGACCTCACTGAAAATCGTTGTTAAACAATAAAAAAAGTCATGCATTACTTTTCTTTGAGTAGACCTATCATTGTGGATGCTCTCATAACCCTGGCGGATAGAGGAAGTACATAAAGAACTGCAAGCTGCAACAACTCTTGAGAGGGATTCGCCACCCTAGACAACTTGACATTCAACAAAAGTAAACGATAGTAGAAAACCACAAACGTATGGGAAATACGTCATGACAAAGCCCTCTCACGTTGTCAAAAAAAATGAAACCGACGAAAACTGTCCCCAGTTCTCATCGGGGCTACCCGTCTGATTGGTCAGTTTTAGCATGAAATTTTGACTATATATAAGTATTTGCTTCAATAGGCACGTAATATTTTCCACGATTCTTTTTTAAAATAAATAAATATTTAATGAATAAGTACCTACTATGTATTGAATATTGGCAGTGTTTCACTTGTTAGACGTACTTACAACCCAGTACTGTTATCGGACCTCGTTTGTACTCACAAATGTATGTAGAGTTTTACGATAGTAATTAACGAGAAATTGCTGGGTGTTTATATATTATTGTGATCGTTTTCATAATTAGGAAATCATTAAAAAGGTATTTTTATTGTATATTGAAAAGTTTTTCCAATATTATTATTCATATAAAGATAACTGTAAAATTGCGATGCATTGTAATAAATTGTTTTTTGAATAAACGCAGCAAAGTAATAAACTGTCTACCACTTCTTAATTTTCAAGTAACGTTATGGGTTTAATTCTATCTATTTTTTCAAATGGTATAACTTCCCATGTGGTTTTAAGACAAAATATTTTTCCAAACCATTTCGTAAACTACGCTATCTTTACTTAACAAATTAAAAAATAACCAGTAGCGCTGGTCTTCTATTTTTGAAGTCGTTTTAAAAATGGAATACAATTCCATTTTTAATTTTATACTTTTCATCATCATCTGGCTGGACATAAATTTCTCCTTAGGCTAGACGGGTCTGGTATTGTTATGTGACAGGGTTCGATTAATTTGAGAAATAAACGTTCTGACGTGTAAAAAAGACTAGCAATCTATATTCGTCACTATGTATATCCGGGTAAGGTTCAATATTCTGTGCCTCAAGATTTTTTAGATACCTATAGTAGGTTTATATTGTTTTTTAAGATGTTTACCATAGCAGGTAAATAAAAGGTAAATAATTTAACTGTAGGTATTGTTAAACTGTAGAATGAACTGTCGCCTGAGGTATTTCCGGACCAATACGACTTTCAAACCTTCAAAAAAAGAGCGTACTCTTCTTGAAAGGGCCGGTAACGTACCTGTGACGCCTTTGGTGTTGCGGGTATCCATGGGCGGCGATAATCGCGGCGATAGGTCTGCACGTTTGCCACCTATATTATAAAAAAAAATTGGTGTCACGGTACTTTGAACATCGTGGTATGGAAACACTATAATAGTCCAATCTTAGTACATTTATGCCTGATAATACCGCAATATTAACTACGCCTATAAAAGTCTTTCAGATGTTTATACAATTAAAGCTTGTTAGCAGTAACACTGTTAGAGCTGTTTTATTGTCGTATTTCAATTACCACAATATGGTTTACGATAACTGTTTGATTACAGCTTTAGGCCTTATCATCGACCTGAATTATCAAAATTTATGTGAATTGACCTTGGTTGCCATACGAATATTTCTGGAACAATCAGGTCATGCGTATCCGTACCGTATTTATGTCACGACGTAACGACGTTATTGCTTTATCCGCAAGGAGCCAATCGTGAAAACAATAATCTAGTTAGTCATTAAGCTAACGTATCGCGTAGGGTCAAGAGCCAAGACCTATAGCTTTGTTACACCGGGCCCTTCTCTTGTACCGAGTATTAAAATTACAATTTACATTGCAATGCTGTCAGCTGGATTAGGAAATGCTATCAGTCGACTATGCGGTATAATATAAAATTATCGCAATTATGTCCCCGTTTACATTGTGTATAAAAGTTGCGGTAGATTAGAAATGAATTGATATGAAAATAATATAGTTATGAGGGGTATTTAACATTAATAATCATGTTCTCCTAGCCGATTACGGCCACGGCGGCCAGTCTCAACGGAGACCAGCCAATTACGCTGGAGTTGTTATAGTGCACAAGTGTGTGCGCAAACACAGGTGCATTCTATTTCTACAATAAAAAAAACTCAAAAACACTTTTAGGCACGACCCGGGTATCGAACCCGAGATCTCTAAATCGGCTGTTGCATACGTCAAACGCTAGACCAACGCGGCTGGCAGTTTACAATACAATGATACTCTTTAATTATTACAAGCATTATTATTTATTTATTTAATTATTATTATTACCCGTGGTTCATCAGTGTATGCTTGTAAGGTTGTAGGGGGTAATCTCTGGATCTATAGAACCGATTTCCTTGCGTTTATCTCCATGCCAGGTTTTATTGAAATCGATGCAACAGTCGTGAAAACGAAACAGACAGATAGAGTTATTTTTTAATTCATACATGTGGTGTTACCAGCGGTTGTTGTTGTATCTTTACTGTAACGACCATGGGTAACACCGGGGGGTGGAGTTAGCTTAAGTTACTTCTTATCCTTATCCTTGTGTCATCAGCTCTCTGCCAGTGAAAGTCCAGTCAAAATTGTATCAGCTATTCTAGAAATAAGTCGGGACGAATACGAAAGTAAGAGAAATTATTTTTAATGTAAATACCGCAGTCTTTTCCCAATGCATTAAGAGAAAAGCTGTTAATTTGAAATTACAAACAGACACTTCTATTTTATATGTATAGGAAATAAGTCCCGCATTAGTTTACCTACTTAGTAAGTTACTATTAAAGCTAAGAAGCCGTTCTAAGAACAACTTATTTCCAAATACTCAAATACTAGCGTATCTCTTTGACAGTCCTTCCTTGTTTTGTTCCTGACATGTTAAGTAACTGTTTACATTACAATTCGTTTATTCACAGTACTTTTTTAAGAGTCTGAATTGGTTATAAAACTTCATCTGGTTGGCATAAACGTTTTTTTAACTTTATAAATAGGTACTATCGTGTTCTGCTTTCATATAATTTACATATTATGGTATCCTGCCCTTTGTTCTCTATATTCCAATGATTCTGTAGTAACGATTGTGAAATGTTTCTAACCTATGAATAGGTAATTGAATGGAGTGCATAATTCATATTATTCATATTATACGACTTTATTTATGTTTCACAAGTAATATACCGTTGTGTGAATGCACACCCAAAAAGCATTATATATGTTCTTGTACGTAATTAGGTATAAAAAGTACTACTTTGAAGACTACCTTAAAGTGGTAATAAGACCACATCCACACAGTGCGGCAGATAATACAGAAGACCGAAGAGTATAATCAGCCCCTGTGTCTAGCATTTGTGGACTATGAAAAGGCCTTTGACTCGATCGAGATCTGGTCTGTTCTGGAGTCCCTGCAGCGTTGCCAAGTAGATTGGCGATACATCCAAGTGTTGAGATGTCTCTACAAAGCCGCCACTATATCCGTCCAAGTACAGGATCAGCATACAAGACCCATACCATTGGATCGAGGAGTGAGACAAGGGGACGTTATATCCCCGAAATTGTTCACTAATGCAACGGAGGACTTGTTTAAGACGCTGCACTGGAAAGAACGCGGTATCAACATCAACGGCGAGTACCTCTCTCACTTGCGATTTGCAGATGACATCGTCATCATGGCAGAGACGCTGCAGGAGCTACAACAGATGCTGAACGACCTGGCTGACTCTTTTGTGCGCATCGGCCTACGGATGAACTTGGACAAGACCAAGGTTATGTTCAACGAACATGTGCTACCGGAACCGGTTGCGGTACACGGTGCCGTTCTCGAAGTTGTTCAAAAATATGTATACCTCGGGCAGACTTTGCAGTTAGGTAGAAACAACTTTGATGACGAGGTGAACAGAAGAGTCCAGCTAGGTTGGGCGGCGTTTGGGAAACTTCGTCAGGTCTTCTCAACGTCGATCCCACAGTGCCCAAAGACAAAAGTCTTCAATGCGTGCGTCCTACCCGTAATGACATACGGAGCCGAAACGTGGACACTTACGGTTCGACTGGTCCATAAGTTCAAAGTCGCTCAGCGTGCTATGGAGAGGGCTATGCT
>PKRV01001027.1:12565-36400 GCA_003709505.1 Hyphantria cunea
TAAACACTAAAACTGTGACACAAGAATTTTATATATTAGAGATGTTGAAAATGTATGTAATTTAAAAAGCCTCAAGAATGCTGAGTTTCTCATCAGGACTGTATCTTGTTTCCGTCACACTGTGGCTAGAAATTAGTTTGCAATATTGCAGAGCACTAGTACATTTTAAGTGTGCTAGTAGATTCTGCAAAATTATATTATTTAACTTATAACCGAATCTATCAAGCAATAGAGTACAAGTATTGCCGTGGTATTAAAGAACATCATTATCTTCCTAGCCTTTATTAAATAAATAAATAAATATTTCGGACGTCTAACACACAACGCCATCTAGTCCCAAATTAAGCAGAGCTTGCATTGTGGGTACTAGATAACTGATATTAATACATAAATACTTTTTTTTTGTAAATACATACATATTATATATAGAAAACACCCAAACTCCGAAACAAATATTTGCAGATCATACAAACATTTGGTCCGACCCAGGATTCGAACCCGAGACCTCATAGACAGCAGTCGCGTACGCTACCACAGCGCCACCGAGGCAGTCAAATTATTAGTTCCAAGATTATTTGGTACCGCTACTAGTTCAACCGGTTTTACTTGAATATCAGTTTTTCCACGGAGCGACTATCATCGAACCTCAGTAACCCTGAGGGGAACTGAATCCAAATTATGCATTTCGCAATTTTCACAAATAAAACTATATTTATCATCCCATAATTAAGCACCCCACGCTTTCCTTGCATTAAACTTTATTACCTCGTTAGTAAAAAAATATTGTTTTAGTTGGTTTTGCAATCAAAACACGTTTTAAGCTATAATGTAAATAAAGATAACTCATGGATCACTATTATTATATAACGGTGTTCTACAATGTTTCAATTTATAAAAAGTCACGTTCAAAGATCGCGTTTCATAAATACAACCAAATTCAACAAAACATTCGCCTAGTATTAAAAGAGAACGGTTACACATCCTACAGCTCAGAATGTGGTAATAAAGAAGTAAAGTTACTTATAACACTAGTCGGTCAAATTGCTAATGCTGAGCGGTTTGCTAATGTAAGCATAATTTTTGCGGATGCTAAGGTAAGCATAATGATAAGCGGTTATCCAAATCTACAAAACTTGTACCAGGAGACGCGTATATCCGATGAAAGAGGTATTAAAAAGGTTATTTCTCGGCATCGAAAAAGATACTGATGTTAAAAAAATGAAGCAAGCAATAAACGGTAAAGTAACAAAAATATTGTGAATATTTTACGATAGCGATAACTATTAATGGAACACGTGTTGCTACAACACGTGAGCAAGTAACAGGAATACAGGCTGCAAAAAATAGAAGCATTACCATGCAATATTATAACAATATGTTATAATGTTACGGTGACTACTCATTCCATAGATAATGCACAAAGCATATGGCGAGGTTTGCTGATAAGCCTAGTGAAAGCCGTCCACAGATAGATAGGTATAGATGTATAATAATTCTGATGATCGTTTGAAACGTCATTATCTCTAAAAAAAGGCGGCAGATGGTTCTCTTGTTAAATAAAAAAGTATTTTGTTTTTATTAGAAGTACCTATTAAAAAATAAATGAAAATGTCTCGTTTCAGTTGCTTAAAAATACTTTTTAGCACTGGGAAACAGTCATTTGGAAGAAAGCTTTATACCTATTCTTTCTTTGTAAATCTGGTAACGTGTAAGCAAAGTTATAAGACATAAAAACCGCGACAGCGGTTAAAATATAAAATTAAAATCTTGGGAAATGTTAAACAAAAAAAAATACTTATCCTACAAAATCCATCTTTATTGAAATGTTAAATCGAATACCTACATAATCTATAGAGGTTTTATTTATGTAATACATTAACATATGATGTCTACAAAACCACAGAATAAATAATAATAGTAAACTTCAAAGGAGATCAGCCTGTGGATTATTTTGAACGCGAGGGAATATATTCAAGAATGATATGCACATAAATTTCAAATTTATATGCTATTCGGAATATTCATTTCAAGCCCAAAATAATCGACAACAATCTTTTGTTTTTAGACATAATAATATCTTGGATATTCTTATAACAAAGTCCGTCTGACGAGATATAGTAGTACAAAATCTCTTTTTTCAAAATAGAGCCCTATCCTGCTATGGATTTGTCCAGCTTTATTATTTGTTTATTAAGGGCTGTTGATGGCCATGTGTACAATAATTTTGAGTTCAACATCATCATCTCGAATCAATCAATCATCAGACGAATTTTGAGTTGATTTTAACTTTAATTATTCCCAATATTATTTGAGATCAGATACTAGGTCAACCGGTTTTATCTGAATGACTTCCCAATAATGTTGCCATAGTTATACAAAGTATGTATGTAAAATACAATTATTTTAAAAAAATATTTGATAAATCAGCTTTTGTTAGGGCATATAAAAAGATATCGGTTTCAATGAATATTTGACACTATTTATTGATAAACACAAGTTAGGCTACAACAATGCACTTTACAACGAACGTGTTGGGTTGAGACTAATGTATTTTATCTATACATGCATCATGGCCGTATAAACATCTAGCTCACGATACTATGTACATCTATTTGTTTATAAGTAGTTGACTTGTATATATACAATTTTAATGTCCTATGTGCTTTTTTACCTGCATTTAAAATTATTAGTTGTAGCAAGGGCGTTATAAATTGAACACAGTGGAAGAGCCATTTTACCGTGGGAGAGCCATGCTTCGACACGAATGGGCCTCTCCCCACCCCCCTCCCCATCCCCCAAAGGCCGTTAACGCATTTAGTCCGTGGTGCACCTCTAGTGTTGCGATACGTATGCTCGTTTGCCCCCTATTCCATAAAAAAGAACAATGTTAAAATATTCTTTTAAAATTCCTTTAAAGTGCGATTTTTCTTACTTTAGTACCTATGTGAGTTGGTAATTGTCAGTTGTAATTACGAAGATTGCTGGAATGCGTCGTACATTTATGATTTGTTTGTTAATCATGCATTTAACCTTTATTGTGTTAAGTCATCGTCTTAACTAATCATAGTGTAAGTTCAAACACACGAATACCTCAATTGACTTCAATTTTGACTATTGTAATTGCTGAAAGTTCGGTTTGAATGTCAGAGCCTCGTTGCCTACCCATATCGAATTGATTACGATGTTGTATTTTGTTTAGCGCAATACTCGCTTTAGTAGTTTTATGCTGAGCATTACATAATTTAAGTCTTGGGAGAAAGACATGTTTCAATCAAAGTCACGTTAACTGAATAATTCCACGTTTTAGTGGTCCCCTGGTCAAAAACTGAGCTAAATATTAGGAGTTCGATCCCCACATTGGACAATACTTTGTGTGATCCATAAATAGTTATTTGGGTTCGGGTTTTCTTTGTATTCCATTCATAAGTATTTTTAAAGACCTTCTTAAAATATGAAATGAAATGATTATTTTCCAAGAATGTAGTACAGAACAGGAAATAATGCTCAATATGTGCAATTAACATTGTCATAAATCACATTAGTGGCATATGGCATGCAACACAATAAATGTTAGTGTCAAAATTACTGGACATTAATTTAATTATGATTTTTCAAAATTAATTTAATAAATTACTGGGATACAACAAATAGTAAGGTTTATTATATGTAATAATAGTTAAAGACAATCATAAAATATTATATGTATAATGTTTTAATTTTTTTTGTTAACTAAATTACACATACAACAATACATTTTGGTCAATTTAGTTGATGTCAAGATAATTTTGGGATGTCAATAGAGTAAATAGAAAAATGAATAAATATAAATTATCTATAAAATCATGTCACTATCGTTTCGTTCCTTATTTTACATGTAATCATATAAATTGTAAAAACATTTTATATTTTACAGTAGAGAAAATAATAGTTAAAGTTGTTTCTACACAATGATTAATTAATAAAGTATTAATTTATTTCGGATATTTAGACGATTGAGTTATATTGCGAAGGCCTTCGATCGGGTCTGGCACAAAGCGCTTCTTTCGAAGTTCCCTTCTTATGGGCTACCCGAGAAATTATGCGATTGAGTCACCAGCTTTCTACCAGATAGAAGCATAAAGTTGACGGTGAATGCTTTGACTCCATATCTGTGAATGCCGGTGTCCCGCAAGGCTGCGTGCTATCGCCTACTTTGTTCCTCCTCCATATCAATGACATGCTGCAAATTAGCGTCATTCATTGTTATGCGGATGACAGCATCGGCGATGCCCGTTACACCGGCCGCGCCAATATTTCTGGGTAAAACGTCATTGAGAGTCGAAAAAACTTGTGTCCGAAGTTGAGACCTTCTTGAAAAAGATCTCAGACTGGAGTAGACTTAATTTAGTCCAATTTAACCCTACAAAGACACAAGTTTGCGCGTTCACTGCTAAAAAAACTGCCGTGGGTCGTATGTCCTCGCTTCGAAGGTACTTTCCTATCTGCCTCAGTCAGTATTGGAATACTTGGTGTCGACATATCGAGCGAAGTCTATTTTCGTAACCATTTGGAGGGTAAGGCCAAATTGGCCTCGAAGAAGTTCGGTGTGCTCAGCAGATCGAAACAGTATTTTACTCCAGCCTATTGCAATATAAGGCGCAGGTCCAGCCTCACATGGTATACTGTCCTCATCTTTGGGCGGAGGCACCCCAATACCAGCTCCTCCCTTTGGACCGCATTCAATGGACAGCGATTCGAATCGTCAATTCCCAATAAGTTTCAATTCGGCTAGACTCTTTGGCGCTGCGTAGAGATGTGGCTTCACTGTGCGTCTTGTACTGCATTTGCCATGGGGAGTGCTCTGAGGAATTGTTCGGGCTGATTCCTGCCGCCTCTTTCCGCCATCGTCCTTCGCGACAGAAATTTCATCCCCATCATCTAGATGGTTGGCAGTCCACAACGGTGTGCTTTTCAAGGATCTTTCTCCTTCGCACAACAAAACTGTGGAATGAACTGTCGCCTGCGGTATTCCCGGACCAATACGACCTTCAAACCTTCAAGAAAAGAGCGTACTCCTTCTTAAAAGGCCGGCAACGCTATTGTGACGCCTTTGGTGTTGCGGGTGTCCATGGGCGGCGGTAATCGCTTACCATCAGGCGAAACGTCAGCTCGTTTGCCACCTATATCATAAAAAAATATCGGCAGCCAGTACAGAAAAAAACCGAAAACTTGTAATCCTGTAAGGAATTCTGTAAGATATTTTCTTTAATAGCTACACTTACCCGGAGCCACGATGTAAAATGATTACCTGCGTAAAACAGAGGCGAAAAACTTGATGACGAGAGCTGACGATCTTGTATAGAATATAGTTATAGAATAATAGAATTTAGAATATACTTGTTTTTCTTAGGAGGCCCATGTTCTGTAATGAACAATGAAACTTGTAATGATACTCATCATAAATAATATGGATATTAGTGCTAATTATGTTGTTATCTCACTATCATTTTAGTGAAATGATTTCCAAAATTCTATTTTTGTCTGTATAGATTTAGAAACATCGTCTATTTTAAGTTTTACATTGCTAATTTTAGTCAATCTATGACATTTAGAACGTTGTTTGACAGGAGAAAACTCATTTGAAATGATTTTTAGTTTAATTCAGAGGCTATTTATGTTAACGCAAAAGTTTCGTTCCGCTGATAGTACTCGCTTAACTTTCATGTGGTGAATTAAACTGTTATTGAAAAGGTTCTCATTATAATAATGTTAACACATAGGCTAACATGTTTCGCTATTGTTTCACGTAACAAACTTATCATAAATATTCACAATTTTTTTAATAATAATAATTCTTTATTGATACAATACCAACACCACGACAATACAATTGGTTTTTTTATAACTAGATATATGTTATGATGTACTATTAAAGTTGGTGTCTACAATATGGCTATGATCACTTACGTCTAAACTAGGCCGAGCCTGTATCTAGTTTCTTCCCAGGTTTTAACTAATCATAAAAAACAGATGCATTTGACCAAACTAGGTACACTGTATCAAAAGGTGGGCAAACCCACACAATATACATACATATATTAGCCTGTTATAAGAATAGTTCTCAGAATAATAGATCCAACTTACTGATTCATCTCGATACACAGGTATTACAACCACACCAAACAAACACAGCACAATGTAATACACATCACTACAGTCACATGTAATTGAAAAATGAAAAATAATACAGAAAAAAATAAACAATAGTGATTTGTTAACACTAATAAACATGGCAGGTATTTCTGCGTTTATAATCAATGATCCCGACATTAAGTCAGGTAATCTATATAATTACAGCCTATCCCAGTGATTATTTCACTGTTGTATCCTAGGAAATGTATTTAAATAAGTTTTAGATTTAGATTTCGAACTAGACATACTGTACTTAAATGTGGGTAGACCCAACATAGCATGCTTGCGCAGAAGCAAAATATACCGCACCGTCTATAAAGAGATCAAATGAGTGTGAGGCAACCATGAATACGAACGTAAGACTTTTTTCAAATTCAAAAGATTGTTTTTAATGTGTTAAGGTTCCTTTTTTGTCTGATTTTAGTTACTTACATACATTTGTAAACATACTAACATACATACTCAATAAATGCAATATACATTCATAAGCATAATTACTTAATAATTTGGAACAAATTTTCTATTTAGTTTCTCGATTTAAGCCATGATATTTGGGCATTTTTACACTTGTGTTTACGTAAGGGGAAAATTTTTAAAATTTTATTTATTTTATTGTCAAGCATTGGACCAAGATAGCACTGGAATTTTTCAATAAATGCTGTAATTGTATTGTATAAAGATTTTCTAATATCTGTATTAATGTAATTATTTTAACATTTTATTTCAATTCAATATCCTTTGGTTCAAAAACGTTGAAAATATAAACAATAGGTGTGATGTCAATTTAAATGAAACAAACCCTGTTTTGTTTTAGAGATTTTCCAGACAGCTGTAGTTTACGTTAAAAAAATGATAACTCTGAAATACTATTTTCTTTGTGTCTAACAACAAACTATTTAAGAATATTTTGTTTTATGAAATGTTATGTAGAATAAGTAATATAAGTTTTGAAAATAACACCTGATGGAAACGATGGACTGTAATGTTTTCGGCCCACGCACATTATAGTCTATCATGGGTCATTAGGTACTACTAACTTTGAAAACAAGTAGGTACTCATAATTACTTTATTTTTTAAATACTTCAAACTGAATTTTGTATTTTCGATTTCGTAGATTATATAACATGATTTCTATAACGAATCCTTATATGATTCTTATGTTTAATAGCTCAAAACTTCAATGAGTGTCACCGAGTGTCTTTTTTGTTAGTACGTTAGCTTTTGATAGAATGAAATTCAGGTGGCAACAGCTTGCATATTGTTTACCTTTCATGTAATACTAACACCATTGTACCTGAATATCTAACTTTTAAAAAGAGTGGCCATGAGTTTTTTTCGCATTTTTGAAACTGGAAGTAATTTTAAAAAAGGAAACAAAATTCACACGCGGAAAATATATATATTGCTAATAAAAACTAAGTTTAAGTTTTACAATGTGCGAGTGATTTACGAGAGAGAGAGTGCACGACGGGAAGGTTGGAAGGCGACTGACTGGAAGAGTGATGTATGGCTAGAGGCAAAATGGACGGAGGTCCACGATCATCAGGTTAGGTGCTGAGTAGGCAGAAAAGGGTGCAATCTAGGGGTGTAACATTACTTGCTTCGGTAGCACATATACTAAAATGAAATTATCCATGCTTTTTTGTTTTCAAATGTTAATATATATGCTGCCAGATCAATTTATTACGTTAGTAGAATTATCTACAACGTTCAATCTGCTATGGATTGCAAATTTGATTAAAAATATTAATGTCTTTGACCTCAAAAGGCGCTTCTTGATGACTTCCTTCCTTTAGTACATCCGACACATTGCAAATATATTGTCATTTGTGTCAGATTGTGCGTCTAGTTTTAGTCTATTTCTAAGATAACTTCGAACTACATTTCAAAATTTTTAACGATGAATTGACGATGACTAAGCTAGTATATTGTAGGTATTTCTGAGTATAATGTTAGTGAATCATATAATTTGACTTAAATTTCCTTGATACAGCTATTTATACTCATCCACCAGCTTTTTGCGGTTGCGACCCGTTATGTCTTCCATGCCAGGCATATAAATTATTACCAGCTATTGTTTACACAGTTAATACCATATTATTAAAAGTCACTTAAGTTAAATAGTATGTTTAGAACCTGGATACTCGGTACTAAAGATTTTTTTGTAAATTTTCTAAAAATTTATTATTGTTAATATTATTTTATCGTTATACTAAATACTATGTAGGAACTATTACCTCATACTTTCCCTTTCACTTGTGGAAAATAATAATTGATGTTTACTTAGTATAAAACCGTTGGGTGGTGACATTAATTCAAATAACGATTCGACTAATAGATGTAGGTGTATATATTTGGAAATTCAGTCAATGTTAAAATATAGAGCAGATTGGCTATTCTCTAACCATTTTATCGATTAGATATGACATAATTGTGTCCGTGAAATTGTTTCTTCTATTCTATGTAATAATAAGGTTTACGAGTTTGTCCTAACTACTGCACGGGTTTTTGCTACCAGTGCGATTTGATTAATTATTTTTTGAATTTGAAGACAATTGTTCAGCTAATAATATAATATGCGAGCTAGCTTTTAGCTTAAAAATAACAATAATTACTGGTGAAAACGTGGAATGGCTAGTAAATTATTATAAACTAATTATTCGATATTAGTGTAAAATTAAAGTACATATCTTGTCTAGTAATGTACATCTCTTTATTGAAGATCTGCTGAAATCTTACAGACCGGGTGGGCGGTGAGATGCGCAGCGGGGCTTGTGCGCACTTGTTTAATATTGGTTTGAATTTGATAAACACCGGGGGGGGTTGGTATCCGAGGTTATTTCAAAATATGCTTAGGTCTTCAGATATACCGCAAGAGAGTGTATAGAATTTTAGTACAGTTATCGATTTGTCAAGAATATTATATATTTATATGTCCTAGAAAACCGTAATCGTTGCATAGTCGAGTTACGGGTAAAACAATACTGTACTTGTGGCTTAAACAGAAAATTCAATTTCATTTGTTTCGTGTTTATCGGTTTATCGATTTACAATGTTTTGAAATCTGACTCGGTATGATAAATAAGCCGAAAATGAGGCTATTGCCACTCCCACAAGATAGTAATCGACTAGATGGTCGTGTAAGTAATGACTACTATCAGATGATAGTAGTCACTACTTTGACGCCTAGTACATATATCTGTTTATCTATGTTTTTGGATATTATATTTCAAATACACATTTTACAAGTAGCGCATAGTGTAAGAAGGGGTACTTTACCTTTATTTGTATGGTATTTTATAACTTTTTTTAGAAGAGGAAGTAAACAAGTAATATGTGCGAGATAAAGGTTGCTCAACATAAAGATCTATTTACTAAGTAAGTTCATTCTCATACCTAATTTTAACTATGTTGTAAAAACATTGAAATCATTATGTGATTAATGCGGTGTTTTAATAGATCCCATTTCGGCTGCAACCGAAATCTGTTGTAACATCGGAAACGGCGAGCGCTGATTGAAAACCTTAATTTCAAAGAGTTTAAGTTAGTTATTTACCTACAAATAAAAATATGAACTTAAACATAGATTATTTGGGTTAAAGCTAATCATCAGCTATTAATTACTGTAATTAAAAACTAAACTGACATGAATTCATTTAAACAATAATTGATTAAATAATAATTAGTTTGGACATTGGACTATGCTGTATGTTTTCGAGAGGCACATTAATATGACGGTTTTACACAAAAATAAACCGATATTAAATCCAACTGAGTGACATTCGCTTTTCTGGCATACAGTGTTGCCCTATAGCGTAGTTTAAAAGAAACTTAATTATAGAAACCGGACTCAGTGCTACCAGCATACACTGCTTCTTCATAGATAATGATGGTCGCCAGGCATGATCACCTCGCCTGGTCGGAGGATCCTCCGTTTGTGTTGGAGGAACATGTGGCCCGTTCCTCCACAAAATAAATAAAACCCTTTTTCACGTTTGGACAACCACATGGGCCGTCACCCCACAGGGGTTTCTGGCGGGGCGGTTTAAAACACTGTACCAATCCATCTGACCAGCAAGTCAGAACAAAACCTCCTTTAAAAGAAGAGACCAATGTCTAGCAGTGGACTGTTAACGGCTGTTTACATGATGATAAAAATATACCGTCTCTATATTTGCGCCGTATGCCAGCTCATGTTAGTTCATCGTAGCTCAAAACCTGTCACAATGCTCGCCAGATAATTGTGGCGTAATCATTTAATTTCATGCCGATGAATATTTTATTAAAGGAAGCTATTGATTAACTGTAGTACAATGAAACGCCATACAAAAAGAAGGCTACGATAAAGAGAAGTGCGATAACGTTGTTCATTATCTTAAATTTTAATCAACTTTTAACACAGTTTACGGCGGAAACTTGTGTTAGATACATATATTTGTTGATAGGCTTCCTAGCTAAAGTGCAAATTCATTAAATAAACTGTTGCTGCTTATACGAACAAAACTTTCTCCCATTGGTTCATCGTCTGACTGCCGTTATCCCAATTTTATTTAGAGTCAGAGCAATATATTTTATCCTTCCATTCTATTCTATTTCTAGCAATATTCTCTTTCACGCAAGCCATTAACCTTTTCTTTGGTCGTCCTGTTCTTTTGTTTAACTCCCATACCCAACACATCTTTCATCCAGTGGCGCTACTTTCATACTGACTTACTGGGGCATAGTAAAACTTCGTAAAATTTATTTGCATATTTTATTAACACTATATTACTTTACTTTTCACGTTATATTAAATAAAAAATGAACCTAAATTAAGGTTTTACACGCCTTATATCAGTTTGAGGTGCATATGTGTGTCCAATCTATGTAGTAAAGTAGAAAAAGTAGAAAATTAAGTATCATTAAAGAAATAAACTTAAAAAGAACTAGCAAAGTGAAATTAAAAACTATCTTCTTGTGACCTTTTTGCATCTCAATTTTGTGGTTGGCCAACTGCTTTGATTATTCTTTTTCTGGATCGGTGGCGGATTGACATTCTTATTTTCTATGTGTTTCTGACTATGACCATTCATGGAAGTAGAGGTTTTCTGCGCTACTTTGGTACTGACTTGTGCCGCAACACTATTCTTGTTCACTAGTCTGTCAACAATATATATAATCAATAATAGACCACTGCTAGGCTCTCCCTAGAAAAGTGTTTATCGATCTTTACTGCGCTAGGCTCAGATTGTTTCGCGGCTAACAATTTTATGATTCACAATCGGACTTTTATATATTAATTGGATGTATAACTTAACTTTCATACTAACATTATAAACATTACATTGACTTTTTTCGAATTAAATTTAGTATGTACCCTTGAAATCGAGCTTCGAATATCTACTATTTAAATATTACTGCATTGAGTAGCTAAATACTGCAATAAAATATTTTTCGGACATTTTTAACACACAACGCCATCTAGACCCAAACTAAGCAGAGCTTGTACTATGGGTACCAGACAATTGAAATTAATACATATATACTTTTTTTTTGTAAATACATACATATTATACATAGAAAACACCCAAACTCCGAAACGAATATTTGCAGATCATACAAACATTTGGTCCAATTGTTGCAATAGTATCTAATCATATCGTTGATCTTCATGTTATATGCTAAGATACCTTCATTACAATGTTTACATGTAGTATGTGTAGGTGATACCTTCACTAGTTTATATTCTTCTTCTTTTGATGATATGGCAATCAGCCGGATCAGCTATTTCTGCCAACGTCAAGTATTTCAAGTCTTCAATTCTAAGTCTTCGAGTCTTCAAGTCTTCGTCGTGATGGAATTAATGATAAAAAATATAAAAAATGTGGATGGTATGAAATGGGGACCGTCTTTCGCAAAAACAAAAAACGATCCACTAGTTTATATTGTTAAGGATAACACAGCAGTAATGCGGGCTTGTGACAGTGGCTGACACATTGTCGAAGTAGGTTTAAAGGTCGTGAGAAAAAAGTATATAGTGGTATAGGTTCTCTATGGTATTTCGTACTATTACAAAGCTAGTTGCAGATAATCTGGAGCAAATCCGTGTCGCATTGCACGATCGCCTTTGTCTTATGTAGAGCTAAATAATGAATTATTCCAGTCAGAAGTACTGTGTACCTGATGACGAACGCAGTTACGCCAAAGACAGTGCTATTTGCACTCATTATTTGAAAGAAACGAAACATTATTTAAAGAACTTCCAAAGATCTTGAATATCTGTATTACACAAAGGATTACAGAAGTATGTTTATATTTTAAACGCGAATCGTTTAGCTTATCTCACCTCATTATATAAACATGAAAATACCATCTGCAATTTTTGCAAAGAAAAACATGCAGTTAAAAAAGTTACGAAGATGTTTGTTGAGGAAATATATTTATTGTGTACAAATATTTACAGATAATTGAACTGTGACAAGTATGTTTTATTTACGAAAGCAAAGGTCACGTACACGAGGACATGTATGTATTTTGTATTTTCTTTTGCGAGTTCGAGGTACGTACAACAACAATTACACATGGGCGCTGTTTACTAGGTTACGCGAAAGTGGCGCTTGGTATGTAAACAACTTTTATTGCAGCTATTTCATATACAGATACATTTTTTATTTACGTTGTATTTAATCTTCCTAAATAAATTTTATAATAATAAATATTTCGGACACATAATACCGTCTAACTTCTAACTAAGCAGGGCTATGAAAGCCAGTCAAGGTTTTGCTCAAGATTTGGGTTATAGAAAAATCTTTGGGGATGGTTATGGGTTGTTAGAACCTTAAGATGTTCGACAACAGTCTTTGCATAAAACTTCCAATCCGCTTTGTACCTACTTAGGTTATGGAGATCTGATGATAGTCACTCCAAGTCAGAACTTTCAGAAGTATCGTAAAAGACTTAAAACCGACAGCAAAATTAATTTAGAAAAAATACGTCTCGGAGGAAAAAATCGTAGTTGCCTAAATCTGTATATTTATGTACATCTTTCTACAAAAATTATGCGAACGGAGGAGTAATAAAATTTATAAAAATATATAATTTGGCACAGTTAAAGTTTATATGAAGAAGGAGTGCAGAAAGCTTCCTATTAATATTATAAACGCGAAAGTTTGTATAGATGGTTGTTTGTTACTCTTTCACGTATAAACTACTGAACGGATTTGGATGAAACTTTACAATAATCTTATACATCAGAATAACGCATAGGCTACTATTTGCCGCGATAACCGACATATACGCGGGCGGAGCCACGGGCATAAATTAGTAAAAATAAATGAATTATGCTCCAAATCTGACTACAGCGGACCACTAGTTAGTGATCATTCTGTAATTGACAACCAGTCTTTTAATATTAATCTAGTGTTCTAAGTCGTATACGCTAGTTTTTGCTCTTTAGCTAACATTGCATCTCATTCACTTCTTTGGGATACGGTTTTGCATTTGATATATAAAATGTTGGAAATGCACCTGATTTACCAACAAACGAACGAAATTCACTACAACAGAATTCCTGTCTAGTTTAAAATCACCACAGCGACGAAATGAGTCAATTGTTTTTCAACACAACTGACTATTATCTCGTTGAGAGGAATGTAAACAAAGCATTTAGAAAAATCTAGAAGATTAATGTCAAAACCTTTAAATATACCCTAGTAATAAATGTAACTTTTATAAAATTATTTTATTTAAAAAATACCCCACTGGGTCAATATATGTAATCTTGATTCAATTCAGTTTTTTTAAAATAAAACATACGAGTTATATATATATATATACACTATTTGGAATCACGGTTAATAATGTGTATTTTGATGTATTTTGAAAAAAATTTTGAGATTTTTTTTGGCGCCAAAAATCCTTTATTTTGTTTTTTTTTTTACTTTGATGTACCATGTGTCACACTCACGAGTAAGACGAATCTATTGACACCACTCACATAATAATACGATAATCTATTTAGGCTCTAGGGCGTGCCAAAGAAATATACATCAATGCATACATACACTAAAAAACATAACCCTTCTTCTTTTGCAGTCGGGTAAAAGTATATATAATTAGTACCTGAAATAAAGTTTGCTTAAGTATGTTGTACAATAACTTTAAAACATTATTAAATTTTTAATTTTAAACCAGTCAATCTTAGGGTTGTGGAGAGGTTTTATAAGGTAGGTGCACATAGGTTACAGATTTAGCAGTAAACGAAAAAGTAGCAGTTAACTGCATATAAAAACTTATGAAAAAATGCACACGAATAGAATACATACGTCGTAAATACTAATAAATATATATACTCATATTTTTATTGAATTCGTACATTATGACATTTTGAATTTAAGTTGTACTATCGATTATATGATACTGTCATTTCGTTAAGAAGGAGATCATGTACCTTCTTTTTGAATATAAAACGGTTTGTGGCCATCCTGATTTCGAGCAGGAGCGCGTTCCAGAGTAGTACAGCTTGGACAAAGAACGAAGATTTCACGAAATCAGAGTTGTGAGAAAATTATGAGAGAAGCAGATTAATATCTGTGCGAAGATTTCTGTCATGGTTAGAGCACGATTAGCGGAAGTACGTAGCAAGGTACGAAGGTGAGAATGGTTACTGAAGAATTGAAAATTGTGAAGTAAGTGCTCGCTGATTGCGACGCAGGCGCATTAAAAAGATGATTGAAATCCTTTTTCGTAAATTAGCAAAGAAGTCGGTGACCGCTAATTAAATATGTTCTTTTTTTATTTAATAAGGAGCAAACGAGCGGACCTATCGCCTGATGGTAAGCAATTATCAAGTTCAAGTTCTTATTAAAGTTATTCTAATGGTTCAATTGCCAAGTATTTATGTTGATATATTCGTAAAAACAAATAAGGTTCTGCTCACAAACAGAAATTACGCAAATGTATGACATTCGGTAACTCTGTGTTGAGAAGAATATTGTATAAATAACATACGTTTATCTATTTAATGAATTTGTGGTATCAATTTGCCTGCGGTATTAGTTTCGGGTTGATAACCAGCCGATTGATAACTGTCCGGCGACGCACTTGTAACTCCTATAAAGAGGTGTGAATGGATGAAGGTAATATCTAGTGGCCTGTATGGTCATGCCTAATGTATCGTGACGGTTTATTAAACCTAAAAATATGGACACCTGAAACTCCAGAGAGTCATGAGGAAGTCGTTCCGCTCTTAGAGCTCAGTCACTAGCTCTGCATAATTATAAACGTTGATTTTTGAAGCATTTAGTTAGCTGACCACGGATCTCGCTCTGACAGTTTCTGAAATGCTATAAATAACGTTAGCGTTGCTTTATTAACTGTCTTATTGATAGATTTGGGCACATTTGGGCCGGTGCTACTACTGTTACACACAAAACTAATGTCTGGTGATTCTTTCGTCACTATTGGCTGAATAAGTTTTTCTATCGGGGCGTTTTTCTTCCCTTCTTTACAAGAAAATAATATTAAGCAACTCTTTGGTTGCTTTTCAACGAATGAGTGCTTATGGTGATCAATGGAGTCCATAATCCAGCTAACTACGCAGGAGAAACCACGTGGGAGAGCCAAGCTTCGGCATGAATGGGCCAGCTCGCGCTGCTTGCGCTGTGTTTCACCGAGAGAACGAGGATAAGGGAGACCCATGATTCTATCCCTCCCCCATCCCCTTATCCATCTCACTCCCTTACCCCCAAAGGCCGGTAGCGCACTTGTGACGCCTCCGATGTTGCGTCTGCCCAAGGGCGGCGGTAATCGCTTACCATCAAGTGATACGTCTGCTCCTTTGCCCCTATTCCACAAAAAAGAAGATATTGTAGTGCACAAGTGTGTGCGCAAACACAGTCACACTGTTCCCTCACTCTCATAATCCGATGGAATGGAACGACCCGAAAAGATCAGGCGTAGGACCGACTGCTTTTTATAACCGTTTATATAAATCAGAAAAACTCAATAACACTTTTTGACCCGACTTTGGAATCCACTAACCTCTCCACCAAGGCAGTAGTTCGGGGGTATTATAAGCAAGTGTCAGGATAGAAGCTCCGTAGAAAGAAGGGAAGGTATTACAAGGAGGACTACACATTCATTACTATACACATATAGAATTGTAGGTGTCTGTAAGCGGTAGTAATTTAGCATTCATTTACTCAACTTCTCGTTGGTCCTCTGTAACTGTAAAAAAATATGGTAATGTTTATACATACTATATGCACTAACAGTTAAATACTCCTGGGTAATATGTGTACTTTTACGTTGAATAAATGTCAACGCTCCGGTTACGAGAGGACGTACAGTTTTCATGCAGTATAGCTAAATAGGTTACAGAGTTACTATCCGAATAAATGAAATTGTAAGTTTATGCCTTATACAACTCCGCCAATCAAAGACAGTAGTAAAACCATCTTCTTTTTTGTCTTGTGAAAGACTTTCTGAACTGACCTGACTCTATAGGTTAGCAGCAGCGAGTGGAATGCAAACCCACAAAACTCAACGCAGTAGAAAGCAGCCACTTTCTACTGCGTTGACTGTTGTGGGCTTAAATTCCACTTAAGATAGCACTTTATGTGACTAAAAACTGTTGTTCTGAGTCTGAGTGTTCTACATGTAGTTATGTAAAGTTTCTCGCGACTGGGGAATTCTAAGAGCTGTCCAAATAAAATCTACCTCAAGGATTCAAAGACAGAGAACGTTAAGCATGAAACCGGTTTTCCCGTTACCTGGTCGAAATATTATATAATTTATAGACTATATTTATTGCTGTACGTAAACAGAATTGATTTAATTAGAACTCTAACAATGTTCCGGATGATGACTGAGACGAAAATAGACTGTACTGGGAATAGCAGCTGATATTATTTAACGTTCGATATGCATCACACTTACATTTCGGTTGGTGTTTATATAACTAATCACTACTAACTAAATAAAAACAGAACATTGAAATTAAAATTGCAAGCTAGAAATTGATTAGTGTGCAGGCGGCAGCAGGCTGTGAACTCGATTCAACTACATTGAATGTCTGTTGTAAGAGATTAAATTGTTTTAAAGGTTGCTTCGAGACTGTTGTTGTTGAGAATTTGAAGTGTTTTTTTATTCTACCTAGCGATTAGTACTGGAATAGTATTAGAAATAGATAAGCAAGTGATACGAAGTCGGTGGTTCTGATAAACTTTCTGTAAGTGTTATTTTTCATGATTACATATCTCGTAAGGAACATTTTGGTACGAAATCTGCTTGTTAACTTTAGATTATGAAATGCACTATTAATTTTAAATTAAGCAATGTCATTTGAGACTATGTTGTAGCGTAAAATTTCAATTTCTTTCTATCAATATAAAAATGATTATGTCAATTCGATTCGATGAGGCAGAAAAGTTGATTAAGACAATGTCTTGAGAATTCGTTACCGTAGAGTGTAGACTGACCAGAATTCTTTTCTTTTTGGAGGATTTCTTGGCTTTCTTTTGTTGAATCATTCAGTGCTGATGTATGTAAATGTTCACTTTATTCCGTGACAAATTAATTAATTGCCTTGTAGATGACTAAAATGTACATGCTATGAATAGGTGTACTTATAGTTTATATCTATCTAATTGTTGTTCTGAGTCTGGGTGTCTTTTGTGTCTGTTTCATGTATATTTGTCATGTGTTTTTAGTCTTTATAAATAATATCAAAAAATCTATATATTTTTATAGAAATACAATATAGTAATCATATTATATAGTTATTTTCAAACAAATGCATAGGCTAAGCCTAGTGATCTTTTTTTTTATATAAATAACTCGCCAAAGTGGCTTTATTCAGCCTGATGTTAAACTCAAGCAGAATCCAACAGTGGGGGCCACTACAATCACTGCGAAAGCAGACAATGCAGTATGGCGGCTCACACTATGGCGGCTTAGTGAGATGCTTATTCACGCCCCGCTTAAAGGACCCGGGATCATAGTGAGAGGGAAACATATGCGCTGGTAGTAGCGCTAAATCGTTTAAGTCTAGTACGTATTTCTACGATTCTAAGACGGTGCCCTTGTTCTTGAACAATTACTAAGCATTTGGTAATGACTTTGAGTATTGGCTTTGGGAAAAGTCTATCATCATAGCATTTTACGCTCTGTTTCTTATAACAGGTGATATAGTTCAATGTTCTAATGTTTAGCTAGATTGCGATTTTTTTATTATCATTCACAAAAATCATTACAAAGACTTATACAATAGTAATCAAAAACCACATGTGCTATCTTTCTTCAGTCTGCCCATGTTATATAAACAAGTATAAGTTTTGAGGTTGTTTCACTATGACTTTTTTACGATAGAAAATTGTTCATGCTGTATAACATCACGCTACAACCAATCAACGAAGTTAGTTTAGTTAGTATACGATAACTATAAAATGATAGAAACAAGTATTAATTACTGGACAAGACCCGGGCATTACTAGCAGGTTGCTTACCCTGTGGAGCCTACCCACAAAAACACGACCTTGTTAGTTATACCTCTCCCACCGGACCAACACCCCGCGACTACCAATTGGCCTGTCCAGGCCAAACCCACTGATCCACCTGTAGTTGAGAGAAAACTTGAACAGGTCGTAGACCCTGGGAGATCTACGAGAGGGGTCCACGAGGAAGTACTATTTAATACTTAGTATCGTATCCAATTATTATTATATACTTTATATAAACTACTCAATTTTCATCGAGTAAAGAGTTACAGTCATAAAAAGAAATCAGTACTTGTACTACCCCTTTAAAAAAAGTAATTAAATATTTAAAAAAATATTATACTTCGTCTGCTTCTCCTATTATTGATAGTAGAAATAAAAAAGTGATAAAGTAGTAAGAAAATACAGTAAGTAAATGTTAAACATGTTAAAGACAGCTTAATAAAAAAAAAATTATAAACACATAGTTTTAAAGTTGATAGACGATTTTTGCGAAACTACCGTTCAGGTGGCACACGCAACGAAAGCTATAAAAATTATGATATTATATTAATTCGTTTTTATAAAATTATCGGTTCATACTCCGCTTCTTCTGGTCATAGCGTGAGAGTATATAAGCTTCCTCAATAAATGGTCTCTCCAACACTGAAAATATATTTTAATCGGATAAGCAGTGTAGTTCCGAGATTAGCGCTCGAGGCATCTGTTCAAACGTAAACGATATTAAAAAAAAACTAACAAATGTATGGGAATTATATCTTTCAACGATAAGTCACATCAAAACAAATTATTTGCCAATAATACAATCTACATAGTTGATGATTCTATGAATAATTCTATTACAATTTTAAATGTTTATTTTTAAATATCCGGTATAATGTATATAAAATACTATAATTTACATGTCATTCGATTAATAATATCTCTCATAGAATAACTACTCTAATGAATCGGAAATTTCCTATGGTACTAGACGTACCTACGTAGGAAAATAGATAAATATATGTAGGTACATTTTAAAGATAAACTCCAGATACAGATTAAATAACAATACTATCACACGATTGTTTGTCTATGGTGGTAATCAGACCCATGATTAGTCTCTCGCCAGTCTTAATAACGAAATCATTATCTTCATCATCAGCCCATTGTAGTACATTGCTGGATATAGGCCTCTCAAATAGCACGCCAGTAACTATATTATCAAGACTAAGTAGAAAGTAGTAAGATAAAGAAATAAGGTATGTACACCATTCAAAAGCAGTTACTTTCAAGGTCAGCGAGAAATAAGAGATGGAGAGGCGAGGGGACATAGAAGTGACATCTCAACGCAACTGCAGAGGCTCAAGGGACTCGTTAGCAGTGTAAGAATAGTGTCACTGCCCTAATTTATCCCATGGGTCTTAAGAGCTGACTAAGGGAACAAACTACTTGGACAACAGCACTGCAAAGGGAAGTAAACTCGAAGCAAACCTTATAACAACCCGATTGGCCAGTGTGATGTAGGAAGCCAACACCTTATTCTGTTCAGCAGGTTTCTGTGAAACTACGAGCGCGCTTCAGCCAACACCCATGTCTAGCTATGGATTTATTTAAGACTGTTGACGATAAAGACGTTTAAAAGGTAATGTTTAAGATTGATTTCTTAAAAATGGTAATTGATTGTGATCGTTTAATGCCAATACGTGCCACAAGCACTTAGTTTGTTGATATAATAGATCGTGCAATTTATTGAATAATCTCACGTCTGCCGATAAGTGAGGCATTCTTTCTATTCGTGTGCATTCTTTATCGTTTGTTATGATAAATCAATTTATTATGATTGTAGACAAGATATGAGGAAATAAAAAAAAACTTTGAAAAACTTCAGTCTTTAATTATATTTTCGTAAACATTACAAAAACCGCCATTTGTACATGGTCATTATGTTGTTTAGCTCAAATATAACTATATCAATTGGTGTACAATAAAGTTTATTCTATTCTATTCTTTTCTATTCTACAAATATCCATACTATAATCTAATCCTTATTATACTTATATTATCTAATTGATTGTGTAACTTTCTGTTTGTTACACTTTCACGCTGCATCAATTCCAATGAATATTTGATTTTTGAGGAAACCACAAGCGACTTTTGTGCAATAACTGACATGACAGGCGGACGGAACTGCAAGCGCATCTTAAGTTAAAACTTTCTGGAGATCAGTCTTGTCGTAGAATGATGTTATACCGCCTATACCCTTTTTCGATAAATAGCCTATACAAAACTAAAAATCTTTATTATCTGTGACCGAACCCAACAAAACCGAATGAATAAACTTTTAGATTAGATTAGATAGATCGTGAGAGGCAATATTGCATTTCAATTGGTATTCGCTTACTTAACTGAAATCTCATTCATCATGATTTTTAAGGTTATTTACAAAACTCAACCCTATTTATATATATTTTCATATGCTTTTGAAGAAAAAATGATAATTCGAAATTACACTAAAAAATCTTTGTTATCTGTGACCGAACCCAACAAAACCGAATGAACTTTTAGATTAGATTAGATAGATTGTGAGAGACAATATTGCATTTCAATTGGTATTCGCTTATTTAACTAAAAAAACATTCATCATGATTTTTAAGGTAATTTACAAAACTCAACCTTATTTATATATATTTTCATATGTATTTGAAGAAAAAATGATATTTTGAAATTACAAAAAAAACACTCCAAATTTATTATTTTCCTTAGATAGTTAAACAATCAATCAGATCAAGGTAAAAACTTTTTTCGGGTAAAACAACCTACAGTTGATTTTATACCAGATGTTTTGACAGATGGTGTAAGCATTGTATAATTCAAAGAATGGAATTAATGGATTCCTTCTTACGTGTGTTTTATTTGATTTTATTAGAGGCCTTTCATTAGAGCATAACCTGTTACTATTTTCGCTGTATGTTTGCATAGCGGATCATTCATTTAAGCTAGCAATTAACATTGGAAAGGATTTATTTGTGTGTTATATATTTAGTTTGTATGTTCTTATTCTGTATATTGGTACAATACTTTGTGTCTGAAACCTTTAAACGAGCAATTCTTGTATATAAATAATCTGCATCTCGGAAACAGCTCCAACGATTTTCATAATTCAAATTTAGTTACGGGAAATCACGAGGCGATAAATCAATTTAGCTAGGATTCATATTTAGAAAATTTATGGAAAAAATTAGCGGTCATCCAGGTACTTTTCGATTACTTTTAATTCATATGTTAGACGTTCCTAGATCTATCGTTCTGGACTTCTTAGCACTATAAGAATTAAAATATAAATTATTTATTCAATTAAACAACACAGTAATGCAGAACAACATACTATAACTGAAACTGAAAATTAAAGTTTAGATTGAAGTTTGGAAATGTATGTGACTGACAGTCAAATGAATGCCGTTTTACACGTAAAGTACTTTAAAATCTATACAATAAATAAAATTTAATTGTCTCTTTGTCATTTTAAATAAACAGCTTTAAACTAAATGAATATGAAAGTACATATAAAGGTACGGTACGGTAAAGCAATTTCATATTTTTCTTCTTCTTCTTTTGATGATATGGCAATCAGCCGGATCAGCTATTTCTACCAACGTCAAGTATTTCAAGTCTTCAATTCTAAGTCTTCGAGTCTTCAAGTCTTCGTCGTGATGGAATTAATGATAAAAAATATAAAAAATGTGGATGACATGAAATGGGGACCGTCTTTCGTAAAAACAAAAAACGATCTCCATTCATTTTCATCGAACGTGCTTAAACGTTGCCAATGAAATGACACATATTATACAGCAAATCAATAAAAAGAAGGCTAAATGAAAGCATTTTTTGCCCAGATCGATTCCGCTCATCCAAATTCAACGTCAAGCCTACGGCATATACAGGAATAGATCCAAAGACCAATTGTTTGAAACATGTAGGTTTTGTAAGGAGTTTCGCAGACCCAGTGCTGTGATAACCGGACTCAAACATATAAATATACTTAAATATTTCTAAATACATACCTGCTCAATATAGAACAAATGATTGCTCCATCGTATATTTTTTTTGAAGGTAGGATTACACCAGTTTGGCAGCCAAAGTTATTCACGACTAGATTAATAGGCCCGCAGTAACTTCATCCATATTAGAAAAAAACATTACTGCGTTCAAACTAATATTGGAAAATCTAAAGTAACTCTGATTGTCTGTCTGTTAAGGTTTCACGACTAAACTAAAACACAGATATTCATGAAATTTGGACATAGGCTTTTTACCGTGATAACCGACATGCAAGTACGCGGAGCCGCGGGTAAAGACTTGTTTTTCATTTATTCACTGTTTCTTTTCTGTAACACTAATACCAATTGGAACAGCGGTATCAACGTTATCGGTGTCGGATTAACCACTTTGTAAATATCTACATCACTCGTGAAGTATTGCAGATAACCAAAAAGTATTAATTTCATAAAGAGAATGAACATGGAAAAATTAGCATCTCATAGAGTTGTTACTCTAACGGTAAATTCTTTCTTTATATCTAGGTATGAGTTTTCTTTGCCAAAATCAATAGTTCACGGGTTGTTGATATACATATTTCAAGTTTTTAGATATATGTAGGTCCAACACATAGTGTTCATTAAATTCATTCAAAGTAAAGTTTATTTAAATCGCAACACTACGAGTATGTATATGATGATGAAGAGGTATATGATGTCTTGTATTATATGTCCAAAAATATTAAAATATTTGTGATTATTCATCATCAGCCTATCGCAGTCCACTGCTGGACATAGGCCTCTCCAATTTCACGCCACTTAGTTCGATCTATGGCTTCTCGCATCCAGCTCCTGCCAGCCGTCTTGCGCAAATCTTCGCTCCACCTGGCTTGTGGACGTCCTACACTACGTTTGCCGAGACGCGGTCTCCACTCAAGAACTCGTTTACCCCAACGGTTATCGGTTCTTCGGCAAATGTGGCCAGCCCACTGCCACTTCAGCTTGCTAATCCTGTGGGCTACGTCGATGACCCTGGTTCTTTGTCGGATCACCTCGTTTCTAATGCGATCCCTTAGAGAAACGCCGAGCATATACCTCTCCATTGCACGCTGAGCGACTTTAAACTTATGGACCAGTCGAACCGTAAGTGTCCACGTTTCGGCTCCGTAAG
>PKRV01001027.1:37761-70893 GCA_003709505.1 Hyphantria cunea
GGGCCGTGGCTTCTGTTGCTTACTCATGGAGGGGTTCAGCCCATAATCACCACGCTGGGCAGGCGGGTTGGTGATCGCAGGGCGTAACTTGTTGCACCGGTGACGCTGCTGCCCATCACCGGCCTATTGTATTTAGTTACGCCTTTTGGGATGGATATACCGCCATCGGTCGGTCGCCAGAGCCTCGTTTGTTATCTAGCAGGGTGCACCGCGTGCAGGTGAGGTTGGCTGGGGGCGAAAGATTGTGGTTCGCCCCCACACACCCCCTTATTTTGTGATTATTAATACAAATGTATTTTTATTATAACTCACGCACATAAGTTATTTAATGCAAGAACTAAGTAAGCTAAATTTATCGGTCTGCAAATTTAAAATATAAGGACTTTTAGACTAATGAGAGATTGATGATGATGATGATGAGAGAGAAACGTGTCTTAACTAAATTAATATTTAATGATCGTCAAAATAATTACAATTCCATCTCATAATATATTTTTTTCAAATTCTCAATAAATTTTTAAGACCTTTATTCCAGAAATATATCCGTAATCTAATTGTATTTTAGTATTATTTGCATTATTAATGATCTAATGATAACATGACTAATTTTATAAGACAATTTTTGCATGCCTAAATGGCAGAATGTATTAAAACTAACACAGTACTAAACACCTTATTTATGTAACTACATACATTCGATGCAAATAAATGATTTGGATTTGAATTTGATTTTATTTGATTTGATGTTCGTACATGCAATTTACATTAATGATTAATTAAAGGTATAACGGCCCGACTTTCTAACCCAAAAGATGGATTTCAGTCAGTTGAACCATGTCTTAATCGCTATAAATTTGTCAACAGTTATTGTTTTAATCTTTTACTTAGTCAAATTTATAAGAATAATCTAATGAAAATTGGGATTTTTAAATCTTGTTCAACATCACACACGGAAAACATTCACAGCTGGACTTTTTAAGTGTTTAGCTAGAAACAACGATTTATTATAACAATCCAGTTGGTCATCGGGCAAAACATTAAACTAGTAACTCAGTTATTAAAGACATGAAATCTTATCAGATAACAACATATCAAGCTTTAAGTCAAACGATATTATCTATTTTAGGTTTCCGAACCCATTGAAAAAGAAAATTGAAAGTAACAAATATTGATAGCAGATAAATAAAACACTCAATCTCCAAAAAACAATTCAGATGTGTGGATTTTTATGAACGAAATTTTCTGTTTCGAATAGATCGCTGCGTCTACATGAGATTTATATTCCATTTGACTTATAAACGCGTCTAATAGGACTATTAGAAATAAATCATCCTATTCATTGGTGGCATCCTAAGTATGTGGAAGATAACTGAGGAAATGGTTATATTCAAAGTAAAGTATTCAGTTATTGAGAAAACTAAGTCAAGCGCTGTTTATGTAATCATCCTTTACATTTTAGAGAATGTTTACCATCGAATACTTCTTCAGATTTTTTATTCATTAAACAATTTTAATAGTGATCATATTTAAAATTACTTTATTTCTCTTTGTTTTCTTGCAAAGTTTCTACAAATACAACGTAGTATCGGCTTATCATTATGTACTCAAAAATTAAAAACTGAAAAAATAACTCATGACTTATCAGATAATTATAAATAGTTATCTACAGATAGCTACGTAACTAATTTGTGATCGTTTGGTACCAAACGTAATTAAAATACGTAAAAATTAATATAGCATACGAAAATTAATTGAATCTGGGTTTAAATTTAAATGACCATGATAGAATTCTATTTTCAAAGCAAATTCAGATAGCTAACTTTAATAAGTATTTAAATGACGGCAAAATTTGAATGTTTTCTAGATATAAATAATTAGAAGGCTTTACATTTAACTTACAATCGCCCTTTCGTAATTTTAAAGTATATTCCTGCCATATGTGAAGTCATTTAACTCCAATTATTTTTGTATCGTATAAATATAGATATATAAATTATTTATTATTTAAGTATTACGACATATTAATACTCACATGAAACATACAACTATGTTCTTTTCACTGATACAGTGATAAGCTTACAATTAACACTGTTTTCATCAAGACCATTAATTTAAAAATTCCAGGCACAATTTTAGACAATTCACTGTTAAACTATAGCACAATTTTTCAGTGTGTCCCACGGGGTGGCTTTACGTTTTACTTACACGCGTCGATATTCGTTCAGGAGCGAGTGGCGCGCGCTCGGTGGCTTCTAGCGGGTTATTGGCAGTTGCGGGCCGACGCTGCGTGCGCAACTCGCGTCACACGGCCATGCCGCATATCCACACCGCATTGACAGCCAAACATCGCACACACCCACCGCTTCAGGTGTGCCAAGCTGTCTGTTTACGCTTCCCTTGTTGTCCCTTTGGTTATATGTATATTAATGGAAATATATCTGAATGAATACACGAGGACTTATTTAATTAAGGAAATAGTACGACAAAGTAAAGCAAGGAAAAATATGTAATAGCTGAATCCTAAAAAATAGGTTTTTCATTAGGTATAGATTAGGGGTAGTTCTCATCTTGCTCCTAAGAATATGAGTTTATACCTAGATGTAAGTCGATGGTTATGTAGATTGACTCTAAATGGCCTTAATTACATCTCATCAGCAGCCCCTTACAGTCCACATGTTTACATAAGTCTCACCTCAGAATGGAGGTATTGGCTAGGCGCGTTGATGTATAGTTCGTTCCAAGTTTTCATTCTCCTTGCAGTATTTTTTTCTGTGTCTTTTAGTCATCTCTTACGAAACCCAAGTATTTCGTTGGTGAGTGCGAGACCGGCGAACCAATAATACAGAAACATCACTAGGCCGCCATGGTGTGTGTCTCGATGCTGCATTGTTGCATTGTCTGCATTTGCAATAAATATGGTGACCATCATTCGTGGATTTCGCTTATTCTTCCAATCAGACAGAGTAGAACTCCTTTGGTTGGTACATACATAAACAGTTATAACGCAACATAAAAGTCTTCTCAACTCTTTGAACATCACTTTTCGCGTAATGTTTCATTTCTTTTGCCGTCACGAAGGTCCACGTTATACATTCTAGACCTCTAGTTAGGTCCTTTTAGTTGAAATATATTCTTTTAATATTTAAAATTTCTTTGAACAGATTTTCTGTATGGCAGACTATACTTTTAGTTTTGTTTTGACGTCCATGAACTACTTATAATTCCAAAATAACACTGAACATTTCAGGTCGTTAGGAAAAAGCCTTCCTAAATTTGAAATATAACGAAAATAAAAGTAAGTATTGTAAACATGTTGTATTTTCGATACACCTTCTATAATGTCATAAGTTTTATCAGATAACATTGCTTGCTATGTAATGAAAGTATTTGTGTCAATATTTAAGACATTTAAGGAAATAGGAGAGGTGAATAAGATAGTAGTGTACAAGTGTTATCAGTTTCCTTACTGATATACTTTGTTGTGTACACTGATCAATGTTATGTGCCTATAACGTTTTTCTCGAAGTCTTCGTCCTTAAAGTAATTACTTTTTACTACATAGTTATGAAGTTATTAATTGGAAAATAACTGTCATTGTATTTTATAGTTTTCATTGAAGTTGACATTTATCATTATGGTTAAAATAACATAAAAATAAACGGTAAAAGAAACATTAACAGCAAGGTACGTAAAGTGATAATTAATACATGATGTGTGTTGGTACAGTTTATAGCGTGTACCGTCGTTGACCTCAGCGACCTGGTTTTGGCCTCTAGTGACCAATACGTAGCGGGTGTTCAACATTTCTACGTAGAGACTGCTAGTAATCCCATACACTACAACTCTTCTCTAAATAAAATATTAGTAATACTTGTACTTTCATAGTAGATTGAAATCTATTGCTCAATTGTGTTGTCTAAAACAATGACGTCACAAGTTTGTATTGAGTACATTTTTTACACTAACTTATCGTTTTGACAGATGATAAAAGTAACTAATTTGACTAAGGTGTCATCTACCCTGTTGTATGTGACTGGGTGACATTAATATATAATGAGTGTGTATGTACTTGAAAATATGTCACATAATTGTCACATCAACAGCTTATATAATAGTCCACTCTAGACATAGATTTGTCCTGAAAAAGAAGGTGTTTGTCTACTATTTAATGACTATACCATACTAACCCGCGGTATAAGGGTTTATTTTGTATATTGGCACTAAAAAAGATACATGTTAAATTATAACTAGTGTACATCATATTTATGAACATGTAACTCACACCATTGTTCGCAGATTACCAGAAAAATATGATAACAAGTGATTAATAAAAGTAGTTTTTTTTAAAAAACAAGCCTTTATTAGGTACTTGTTAATAAAAACAACCTATAAGGCCTTTCATTTGATACCCTTAATGGGTGGGGTATTCAGAAATATGTACGCCGCCATTTTGTTACGGCAGCCATTTAGGATTAACAATAATATCGATTATAAATAATTGCATTAGAATCAGAACTAAAGGCATATTTCAAATTTCAGCTCGATCGGGAAGTGGTTCAAATTTAACTTGCAAGATTTGATTACAGACAATCATCGAGACAGGTGAAACTAAAAAATATAAATATAATAATAAACGCTCAGGAACTATTGGTTCGATTTGAAAAATTATTTCTGTGTTATATAGCCCGTTTATTGAGGAAGGTTATAGGTTATATATCATCATTCTAAGACAAATAAGAGCAAAGCGCCAATGAATAATGTTTCAAAAACGGTGGAAAATTATCACCCTACGGACAATAGGAGATGCAACTGGAGTTGCGTGGGTCAGCTAGTTATTGATATGAGGTCGATTGTCGGTTGCCTCATTATTAACGCTTAGGCGATAATAATATGAGTATATCTATGAATTATGCTCCTTTTTCATGGTTACCCAAAAAAGTACTCTGTTGTTTCTTTACACCCCGGACGGGCTTCAGGCGTGAGTTTATTAATATATCACGTATAAGCGTAAAATTTAGGTATGTATAAACTACTCTCATCATCATCAACCAATCAAGTTAGCAAAGGGCTATAACTAACGTGTTACATAAAAAAAAGACAGTCTTGTTGCCTTCGTCTTTTTCAAAAAAGCAGAAATTCGCTATTTAGTGTATGTTTTACTTTGTCACAGTTATCTAAAATTCCAAAAGAGTCTTAAAATAATGACTCGGTGACGCGACTTTAAGAGTATCGCCTAGAGAAAAACCATTGGCAATTTACATAGGCAAAAAATTTAAATATGGTATCAGTGCAAAGTACTTAGGAAAACATGACTGCAAAAAAGATGAAAAACATAAAACAAACACTATACCAATCCACGTTGCTAGCGTAATATCAACACCTCCTTTCAAAGAAGAAACTTATGTCTAGAAGCAGCGGACTTGTGATGACTTCCACATGCATCGCAGTAGAATCATACTACAGCGCCATCTACTATTGGAGGCTTTTGTTGATGATGAGTACCAGTGAGTAAAGTCAATATAGTTACAGTTGTAACTGGTGCTGTTCACATGCTCATATGGCAACAATTTGTATATTGAAGTGAAACTTCTTTATCGGCGTTGGAAAAAAATTTACCGTCATATTTTTCGGTTACGCGTCACATTTATCCGTTACGCGCCATCTTTTTCTTGCCCCTACCACGGTTGGTTCAGACGAAGAGTACTTTCACTTTCTCCAACGGAGTAGGGATAGCATGTCGCTTTTCATATTTCAGTTACCATAAGCCATTAATTACAAAAATATATAATAACGATGACAATGATAGTAATAATTCTATTACAATTAATGAAATGCTGTAATAATCTTAGTAGCAAAAAGGTAAAGCGAAATAATTGTATTATTTTTGTATTCATGTCTATGATAATAAAATCCTTTTGTTTAAACTTTATCTAATTTAACTTTATTTAACCAATTTCTGGAAAGTTGCATGTAGATCATTTTTCGAAAAATAAGGCCATAAAGAAGTTTCACTTCTTACGTGTGTACACTAGTATACGCACACATTTTTTTTTTAAAGTATGCTCTTTTATCGGTCTATTTATTCAATTAATTCACAGATCAGTCCCGTTAGTCGCCGATTCTCTTTTTACAATCGCTGACGCCTCTATGCTCGTATTATTGTTGTATTATAGGCAACAATTTTGTTAACCGTCGTCACTCAGCGTTGAGAGGCGTGATTGCCATATATTTATTAGTTTTATATTAACGTTTACGTTTGTATAATGCAATTTTGCTGGATTGGCAAGTTTTTTTTATGTATGGGCCTGCAAAAATGACTCTTCTCTGCCTGATGCAAAGCCTGCCAAAATCAGGATGAGGGAGGGTTTACTCCATAGTCTCACTCACATTACCATCATTGCTTCAACAGATTTGAATTCTACACTTTTAAACATAATCCTGTCTTTCTATAGGAGGTTTTACTTTGGTTAAATAAAGTTTTTAATCACACATCGTTTAAAGCAATGAAGGAACTCTTTATAACTTGTAATATTGGTATCTTATAATATTGGCATAGTTAACTGTTCCTTGCATACATTAGTAGTCTAAATTAAATAGAGATTAAGACGAAAGGACATGGGATTAGACTCTTCTAAGAAATGTTTGTAGCTGTGCCAATTCCCGCTTGAATATTTGATATGAAAGAGATTAATTTCAGTGTGGATTTGTGAGCCCTGAATTTGAAGCTAATGAATGACGATTTATATTTATCCTTTAAGTTAATGTATTTTAACTATATTATTATAATTCAACGAAGTGATTGCTAATCCACACTAATCTTTCCGTAGCCTGGACTTAAGGGCATTTAGGCTAAATGATTAAGACAGATGGACACAAGGAAATGTTTCGTTTGAAATATTAAACGCGTTAAAAATAAATTTAGAGTTATAGTAACATTGCGACAGGAGACACTCCGTTCGCTCTGCAGTCTTATGCAATAGCTATTTCGAATACATTATATGTAATCTCTTTAATAAATTATTTCACGCCATAGGTATTAAAGGAATATAAATTAAATAAAAAAAATACTTTTTAAAAACAAGTTTTTATTTAAATGCTCTAAATATTTTTTCTTTTGGAACTTTTACTATCAACTTGTAACGTCATTACGCAATTTAAATGATAAAAGAGCTTGTCGCAAGATTAAGTTCTCATATTGAATTAGTCTAAAAATTTGAAAAATTAAAATAAATAAGATCAAGTTGTTTAATTTATTTGTTTAACTACAAGTCTCTCAAGTATCTCAGTCTGTTCACTTATTCAACGCATTAATGCTGCAAATATATAGGACCAAACTACTTATCAGAACGAATCAAAAAAGCTCTTACTCACAGCGGTTACGTCATTTAATTACAGAGATCCTATGTACAACTTTAGACTTCATAAGTAAAACCTTAGTCACCATTAAGGACTAATAATAATAATAGGTCTCTTTATTATACACCAGATTCACTTCAAGGTTAACATAAAATAAGACAAGTACAATTGGTGGCCTTATCACCCGGAGAAAATCTATTACAGGCAACCATTGGATGGAGATAAAAACATGATTAAGGGAAACTGTAGGATAGTCTGGTGTAAAACTAGGTAAAACGGATTTTTTATTGAATAGTAACGATCGCATATACCGTTATAGTAATACAAAGTGTAGATTATATGAAATAAATACAAACAAAGAATAATTTTAATATAGAATTAATTAAAAACTTAAATGTAGTAGTGTGACCCAATTGACCAAAAAGAAATAGTTGGTTAAGATACATTGATGTCTCCCAGGTAATGTTCCTTTACACTGCATGCACATCTAATTGCAAATGGTAGCGCATTCCACAACCAAACTGCTTGGACATAAAAGGAGTGGTCGGGAAATTTAGTAGAATGACCAGGCATTTTTAGTTTTCAAGTTCTCCGACGACCTCAGTAACTTGGGATGTGAGTCGTGTAAGAAAGTGAATCATGATTTGAAGTAGCGTGGGGTAAGAGGATTAAACAGAATGTTATACAGAAGATAAAGGACGATTTCAAATTCCAATTCCAAACTGAGTGGGTTCCGTCGTTTCATAACAGTGTTCCTATGACCACCTTCATCAGACACTGGTTACCGTCTAGCACCTAAGCACTAGTTAAGACAAATCATACTAGCTCAAACTCGATGAGGTTGTGTCTTTTAATTACCGAGTTCCTAAGTCCTTCTTCCAACTTCATCATCAGACACTGATTACCATCTATCTAGCACCAAAGTTCTAGATCAAAAATCCGTCTCTCTTTCATTTGATACCCATTTTGGGTGGGCTGTACAAAAATATGTATCTAATACGCTGTTTTGTATTTGCGGCCGTCTTGAATTTAAATTTTTTTATGGTATATTGTATTCTACAAGTTAACACATTTCATTTGACACCCTTATTGGGTGGGTTATTTAGAAATATGTACGCCGCCATTTGGTACAGCGGCCATTTTGGATTCATAATAATACTCATTATATGTAATTGCATTGTGATTGAAACTCAAGGTATATTTTAAATTTCAGCCATAAAACCGAAAAGATTATGACTGTATCTAAAATATTTAAAACTTGATGCTCAGTTTTTATTAATCCTTCAGTACTATACATATTATAACTTTATAGATACTTAGTGAAGTAACGGCGTAAAACAGGTGGGATTAAAACAGTTTTGTTGAGTTGAATTAGAAAGATTAACAAAGAGATGGGAACAGGCTGTTTTATATGATGTTCTGTGTGTTACCAACCCGTATGGCTATCGCGTGTTATCGTAGGCCTAAACCTCTTTGCTAAGGAGAGGCAAATGCTGATTGTACGTAGGGCGCACTTTGACACCACTGTCGCGTCACTTGGGGAGATTTAATAAAACCACCGTATCGCACTATATTGTATATTTCACACAAATATAGAAACCAATACATGTGCCTTGAAAGCTTGGTAAAAAATAAATGTTTAGTCTATTTAAGCCGCCTTGTGAACCAAACTATATCGCGATTCAGATATTGCGAGATACGCCATCTATCGATCGATCGATAAACTAAATAAATGTTCTAAACAACATCATTGTTGTTCTGTTTTATACGGAGTTATCTAACCAGTCAAAGGCAAACATTAAGTTAGGTATATTGTACCAACTTGTGATTAGAAAATAAAGAAAATAAATAGTAATCTTTTTCTTATTTTAAAACGATAAAAGTATTATGACGAAGAAATTAGGTTCCTACGATTTTATTTTAGACAAGCCGACCCGTGCCCACTTCACTAGGCCTTAAACACCCGCTTTTCTTGGACTTCATCGTCATCAACATCATCATTACTATTATTTTTAACTGACTTGTTTTTCAGTCATAATAAAATATGGCACATGTCACTTCTGAATATTGTTGCTATCTGTTAGGGAAATAATTTTTAGGAATTAGTACTTTCGAAGATTATCCCTTGCAACCATAGGTACATACAAAGTTAGAAACTTTACCTCTTTATAATATTAGTATAGATTTTCATTTAATAGTATAGTTTTTTTTATTAATAATCCAATCTATAACGTATTGCAGATAGTATAAGTTCATAACAGATAAGATTATTATGAAATGGTTGTTATGTAACTCAATATTTTTTGTTTTAGAATTCGTAGAATTAATGTACATTCTACGTCGAGCAGTGGGCTATTAGAGGCTGTTGTTGGTGATGAATTTAAAGTTATGTTATATTATAAGAACCCCGCACGGGTTCTTTACGGAAAATGTAATATAAGCTATGCTATTCTGACATGTACGGCTTAATTTATTCCAACATCTTCAACAAATATTGTTATACTTTAGCCAAAATACTCCAAATTTATCAAAATCTATATGAGAACCTTCCCCAAGAATAACCCTAGCTATTGGTAAAAAAAAGCATTGAGTTTATAGCGAACAGAAAGACATGGATATGAGGTGATAGTTCAAAGACAAGCAAAAGTAGGTAATACACGTTTAAGTATTTATTTATTACTTTATACACAAATACATGTATCGGCAGACTTAACGTCTAAGCTGCCGGTCGACCGATTAGGCAAATCAGTAACGAACTGATAACTCTGTTATACGTACTAAATCAATCGTGGTAGTAATTTATATTTAAGCCGTAATAGATAGAAGGTTTACTTCTTTAAATAATGATGAAGAAACTATTCTACTTTATAAAACAGAATTTATAAGTGTGTTTAATTGAACACGCTATTATATAAATATTTTACTGTTGGTAGCCTATTTATCGAAGAGCCATATGCTTAACATTAAACTTTGACCAACGCATGGGTGGCGTAGTGGTTTAAGCGGTCGCCGAACTGCTTTCTGTTGCGCCCAACGGTGTGGGTTCAAAGCCCACATGGGACAACACATATTATATCATATCATAATATATCATCATATATATCAATTATTGTTCTGAGTTTGGATGTTCTTTGTGTCCGATTCTTGTTTGTTTGTAAAGTCCTCTGGGTAGCGACACGGGATATATTCCTAATAAGGGAGATTTCCTTAAAAATTAATATTTAATAAATGTTGCGAATAAAGTTGCTTAGTTAGTTTTCATAAAAAACATCGAAAGTTATACGCAGTCATACAGTTTTGTGATTCATTTTTGTTTATATACATCTTACAAGAGACTGAACAATACAAAGTATACATGATCAATAATGATACATGAAAAATATTTTTTGGTAAATATCTCCCGAATCTACCTAGTTAGTTTTTACTTTTGGAGTTTCAGAACAAGGTATTTGATACATTAATTTAATCGTTTTACTAATCGTCCCAATAACACCTACAAACCGTTTAAATAGTGTGTTCGGTACCTATAGATACACGTGGTTTGAGTACCACTCGAGAACTAAAAGCTGTAATAAGCTCGTACCTCTCACAATTGCAGGTTTATTTCAGTGCATTGCTCCTTTTATAATCAAAGGTCATTGCAATTATGATTTATCATTTATATTTGGTAGGAAGAAAGCACTAAATCAATACAAATAAATAAAATTGGAGTGGATGTTTGTAATATTTAAAGTAAATGCATATGTACATATAAATGGTATTTTGGTAAATATACGTACATATACCAAAATACCATTTTTTTTTCAATTTTTGTCTGCCCGATGGCTGGATCGATTGTGACGGGACTTTCACTGATAGGTGATATAAAGAGTAATTTAGGCTACTTTTTTAAACTAGCTATGCCCCACGGTTGTTGTTGTAGGGATCGCTATGTACTTAAGCAATTGTCATCATTATTAATCTCTCACTGAGTGAAGCAGAATATTTGATACAAAATCTTCATACAACTTACAATTATTCTGCAACCAGAGAGAATATATTTACTATTAATTTTATTTTGAGGTTAACAAAAAAATATGCAATTAATATTTATGGTAAAAACCGTTTAAAGATTTAAAACATTCTCAAGCAGCAGCACTATAATGTCTTGAACACAAAATTCTCACCTATGTACTCACTGCCAGTCTAATATTTTATTCTTAGAACCTAGGATTGTATATACGATACCCCTCTCCTGAGAGGAGACCCAACCCAGCAGTTGGAGATTTTGGGGTTGATATGATATACAATACTAGATATTTGAGTCATATACACTTTATTACAGATGAAGTTAAAACACAGTACCTAATACAAATAAAACGATATTTAATTTTAAGTTTTTTATTACTGTTCCCCAAATGCACAAAATACAAAAACTTAATTACCAAGACACCTAAACTTCAAAATTAAACATTTTAATAGCATATATGTATTTTTAACATTAAAGATTTATTATTAAAACATTGGTTGCATATAGAAGAAATATATATTTATACAATTATTCAATGAAATATTGGCAATGTGATATGATAGAACTTAGTGACTACTAAATACTTCATAAATGTTTGCACCTAAAAGCTTAATTTTGTCATTTAGAGTGAGCTGTTGTATTAACATATCTGGAATGTTTGTGTTATCCTTACACATATTCTTTGAAACAAGTTCATTTATGACTGGGAGCAGTTTTACAAAGTATAATTCTACTTTATTGACATCTACAAAAGTGTCAGGAGTTGCCCCTAATTGTAAAGCTCCATTGGTGATGACATGATTAACATTCAATTCCAAATGATTTTTAGTCACAGGAGTGGCCTTTGTCGCAAATAGTTTAGCCACTTCATCAATAACAGAAGAAAAGCATCGGCTTACTGACGACATGGCTATTGATGCAACTTCATCACTTTCTAAGACATCCATAGTTTCCTTTACAATTGTATCTAATTTACCATCATTAATTTCTGTATGAGAGAGCAGATAGTGCACCATATTCTTAACAGGATCTCCATGTGAAGCATCCGTGCAGAGAATAGTTTGTATAGACCAAAATATTTGTTCTACTTCTTGTAGTGTCATTTTTTTCTTCAAGGACAAAGGTTCCACAACCTTTTTAACAACAGATTCTATCTGTTTCACCAAATCTTCTACACCTTGACCAACAAAATGGTGACACAGAGACAAGTATTTGGACTGCAAATTACTGTCTATGAGGGGATCGTTCTCATGGACAGAGTCTCTGTATAGATAACCACCAATCACATTGAGTTGTACTCGTAATGTCACTTGTAATATACTTAATGCATAAACAATGACACAAATTCTAGTAAATATCATGATTTTCAACTGTTCCCATAATTCCAATTTATTTGGTGGGTTTTCTTGTAATTTTTGAACTATTTCTTCAGTGTTCAATACACTTAAAATACTTTCAGTCACAATTTTTGACAATGATAGAATAGTCTGATTGCAAGTGCGTTCTGTACTCTCAAAATGCTGCTTTTTTCGAGTCATATCAAAGAATCTTTTTGCTTCTCTTTCTTGCCATTCTCTGAGCTTCTTTTGAGCATAGCCTGTTAGTAAATATAGTCCTCCAAACACTGCACCAGTCACAATAAACTTCCGTTTGTGACGGCGTAGAAAGTCCTTAACACTGGCTAACATGTTTGCTATTAAATTCGAACACTTAATTTACTGGAATTCAAGAGGAGCTTCCGAACGGTATTTTGTTGTGTTCATAAGACGCCTGGTGATGAATGTTGTGGCATCAATAAATCGTTCAACACAGTTCATGATGCACACTTCTGTTTTAGTACCTAGACGGGCTGATGGGTGTCCCATACATGTGTCCCAGCATGTGTCTGTTAAACCGTGAACTAGGACCTGTAACACACGTAAAACATTAATTAGTCATAAAATTTACACTTATAGCAGTATGGTCTCTAATTAAACAAAAGCTCTGATAGACAAAACAATATATGTCTTCCTACTAATGTATCCCTTAAACATATCACAATATTTTACAAATATATGCTTACTAATGGATCAAAGGTCGATAACAAAGCGTAGCGTATTCATTTATTCATAATGAACAAATGAATACCCTTGAATGAAGTTTGCAGCGTTTAGCAATATATTTTGTAGTAATTCTTAATGGTTTTACTAACCTGAAAACGTTGTTTTTGCGTTTCGGATAAGATAAACGTCTCCAGCTGTGGATCAACTTTTTCCTGCTCAGTCATAATCAGTGTATAAATGAATAATAAATTACCACTATAGATAACTTAAACTGTACCGTGTTTACAATCATTAGTAGCTTATAAACATTAAGAGCATTAAAATCTAGTAAAGTAGTCGGAACATTAAATCATAATTTTCTTTTCCTTGGATTGGATGAATGAAATTGAATGAATGAATACAATGATTGTAACTTGAATTTTTAAAGTATGATACAGAGTTGCCAATTTAGAAAGAATGTGTTTTTGTAATCAGGCTAGAAGCATGTCAAAGTAAAATACGAACCACCACATTATACTTCGATGCCCAGCGTACTTTTCTAATAATCTTAATTAATCGAATAAAATAATAAAATATGTTTAAAAATCGCAATCGATTAATTAATGGAAGAGTAATAATTTTAATAATATATTTTTTAAATATGATAGCACATTATACCATTTATTCTGTTATTCGTAGAAGTCAAACTATTTAATGCACAAAAAGTATTCAGAAACTATTCTAAAAGAACTTTATGGTGCGTTTTTACCCGTGTCACACCTCTACAACCCTCCACAAGCACAAGCGTTTTAATGGGCTGATTGGCTTGGGTTGCGTGAGGTTGTGATAGCTTGCTGAGAGGGTTCCGGATGGCGCAAGAAAGCGGTTCCCGGATCCCTCACGTATTAGGCGCAGAGTGGCACACCGTATGGTTTTAGTCGGTTCGATTCCGACACACCACCCCGCCACAAACTAGGGTAGGGTCTTCACCCCAATCCAACTCCAACCCAAACCCTCTCGGGCCTTCGCCCGAGAGGGTTTGTACCATAGTCGGTATCGGTTTTTGAACACAGATCAAAGGAAGTGAGCGTGAGCGCTCGTGAATTATTTTAGTTTGTGAGTGTCTGACTACCAAGTCCTCACAGGCGTGTAAAGATAGCACGAGTATTTGTGAAGGATTGTAGTTAATGAGCGACTGCCTAGACCTCGCAGGCGTGTAAATCATTCTTATATATTTAATTTATCTGTTTATTTTCACCGTATTATTATCTTCAATTTGTTTAATACTATTAAACTACTATACCATGTGTATTGATTCGATTTATCTATCAAAGTGACAGTGAACTCTAGATGACACTCCGCTATGAGTATGTGTGTTCTGTGACATGACAGGACATTATTTTGGTTTGCAGGTTGTGTGGCCGGAAAATTTAAAGTTTTCGAAACATGGCTCAAACTAATCATTGGAAAATACTTTCTGAATGTGATTTAAGTGGATACACTCTGATAATACCAAGTGTGGCGGTTGGCAATGTGGGCCAACTTGCGTGTGATTTGGTTATTTCTTCCCTGTTTATGAAACGAATAGCATTGGTGTATAGTCCTGCTCTAATCCCGGTAGCGGGTTGTGATCCTTACAAGCTAGAGTCTACTTCTATCGTTGGAAGTTGTGAAGTTTACGTTTGTGAGAATAGAAAAATTGTTATCCTTCTCTTACGAGCGCCATTAGTGCACAAATATTCACATCAATTTTTAACAGAAGTGGTGGATAAATTTCAAGGTGACAACATAAAGGATGTTATTATTTTGACGAGTGCTTTTGCTCATGAGAAAAGGCATATTATGACATCACCATTCCGATATGTAATCAATGACTTGTGCCCCTACAAAAACAAATTGAAAGCTTTGGAATGGGTAGAACATGAGCCTAAAGAGGAACCGGTTCGCATCATTGGCGGAGGTTTTGCAAGTTTGCTGTATGATATCATGAATCAGAAATCGATGCCATGTTTAACCATATATAAGTACTCATCAGAAGGTGATAATATTCCAGATGCATATGAAATGGTTCATTATTTGAATTCTGTTGTAACATTGTTTGATGAGCCTAACTTCTGTAATAAATTGATTCAACCAGCATCATGGAAACTGTTGTATGGACGTCCACCTCCAACCAGTATTTATTAATTTTACTGTTTGTGTTTAACATTATTAACAACAAAATATCTATATAAAGTGCTTAGTATATGTTATTAAATGTTAAAGTATGCATACATTTATAATTACAATAACAATATTGACAAACTCTATTCAAAATTGAATTTTGTGTAGATGTATTATGTGAGTAATACTATGTGAGTAATATTAGAAAATAAGTTGTTAGCATAAGGTTCAAAGTCATTAAATTTTTTTTTAAATATTGTAAATTCTTTTATTCTTAGAAAATAAGTATTTTAATCTGTTTCCTTTCGTTTTTAAATAAACTATCTGCACAGGCAAACATACTTTTGGCATTAAAATAAAAAAAATATTTATGGATGGGTCACCCTCAACATTTCGGAGTATGAAAAATAGATGTTGGCTACATAAAAATAGAGTTGGATTCTTAGACCTACCCAATATACACACAAAATTTCATAAATATTTGTTTTGGAGAAGTTTTGGTAACAAATGCCACAATACTAGAAGTTTGTGTGTCAGATGTCCGAAATATTTATTATTATTATTATTATTAAATATTTATTGTACATGAGATATCTTTACTGATATTGATTAGAACAGACGATTGATTGGTGGTAAGTTATACCTGCAACTACAGAGGAACAAGTCTGTGCTTGCCCTTTTGAGTAGCCCTTCCTCAGAATTATTAGGAGGTGTTTAAGGCTCTATTTATTTCACTCAAGCGGTGAGTGGGAAAATATATGCGCAATAATTTTTCGAGTTCTGGTATTATTCTGGTGTAAATATACTGAGCCATGGTCAGAGACATATTTACCTTTAATGCAGGGTGTGCATTATAGGTAAAGATGACCCTAAAACTGATGTGCCAGTGTGCACCACATTGACTCAGCGGTGTAAGGAGCGCCGGCTGCGGAACTTAATGAATCTGCGCGCTTACTGAAGGGCCTTACGTTTACAAAAGGGCGTTAGAGAAATGATTGCACGAGGACGCTTAACGGGTTAGCAATTAAGAAATTTAAAATTCATTTAAACTTTTTTTCACTAAATGGCCTCTTTACATTGCGTTAGGAACTTCCATTTTTTAATGTTGCCAATAGATGGCAGTAACTGCTTATGTTTTGTTATATGGCTGTAGAGTTGTAATGACGTGAGAAAGAACTTTTAAGAAATAAATTAACTTTCATTATCATTGAAAAACGAAAGTAGTCGAACTTGAACTTCCCGAACTGAGCTGCACGTTTTGGCCAGGTCACGACTTAAGTTAATGGTATAATCCTTTTAACTAACGTAATTAGAATACGCAAAATGTTTGATCAGAAATTATAAATTGCCAAAGTTTCCGCAAACATTTTTCACGACCGACGATATTTATTCCGTCAGGCCGCAATAAAATTTTACTGTACATCAGACCCGGCTATTACAATTATTATCGTTTGGCGGTATTTTCACCCACTTTGACATTAGGGACAGCTTACTTGAACGGCTTAATTGAAAAAGAGGCATGGGCGTGTCGCCGACGGGGCCTACATAATTACGGGAGAATAAAAAAAATAACGAGGTTTAGGTTAATTTGGAATGAGGATATTTTGAAATTTTACTGTTTTTATTTAGCGATGTTTCTTCACTGATGCTGAGATTTTAGAAAAAAAAGTTTAATAAAAGAATATGCTCTGGGAATAATTGATCATCATTTGTCTACGGAAAAATAGGTACCTACGTTACAGATCTTATACTATGTCCTACTACATTATGTTTACAAATATTCATACATTCAGAAATATCATAAATTAATTAAACTGAATACACTTAGAATATACATGCGTATAGGTACGGAATGTAATTGTTTACGGGATGATAGTTATTAGTATTTGATGAGATGACGCTATATCTAAATTCAAGTACCGCAATGAAGAAATAGGGAGAATTAGAATAAACAAAGCCCATGGGACGAACTTTTTGCGTAACTTCTTAAATAATAAGTAGGTTTTACAGCACAATGTCCACGGATGTCTATAAAAATATGAGATATTTCTTAAATTAGTAACAGGTTCCTCCTATAGAGAAAATATTAATATGTATATAAAAATAGCAATAATGGGTTTCTCTCAAGTATAAAAAAAAAGCGAGACATTGGTGTACTTGCATTTTGTTCGACATAATATCTTTCATTTTGCCAATGGACCAGGGAAACAACTTTTAAGACATTCTAATAAGACTATAAGTATCATTCTTACGATCCAAATCAGTCATTTTGTGACAAAAGGTTTAAAAAATGCAAACAGTTCAGTAATCGAACTCTAAATCAATATAGTTGACGAGGATTGTAAAAATGACACAAAACGAGCAGTAAAAGGTAAATGTCTTCTACATTTATATATTAACAACGTAATTTTTTTCGTTTTTTAGTGATACGACCGCCACTTGTACTTTCTTAAGTTTAAAATAAGTTAACCTTGTTCTTAATCTGGTGCACCAGATTAATTACAAAGATTGAAGTAGATTTATTGTTATTATAACCACATATATTACCACATGAAATAATAAATAAATAAATATTTGGGACATCTAAAACACAACGTCATCTAGTCCCAAGCTAAGCAGAGCTTGTGTTATGGGTACTAGACAACTGATATAAATACATATATAATTTTTTTTTGTAAATACATACATATTATACATAGAAAACATTCAAACTCCGAAACAAATACTTGCAGATCATACAAACATTTGGTCCGACCCGGGAATCGAACCCGAGACCTCATGCAGAGCAGTCGCATACGCTACCACTATGCCACCGAGGCAGTTAATAAGCATATACTTATTATGAGTATCATCTTCAATTTACTTAACTTGAGAAGTGTAATGTGTAAGCGAGACCATTGTAGGTATTGAGTAACTAATGTCAGAAAAGTCAGCCAAGGATAAATTTATTCTACATTACGATTTAAGATACTTTCCATTGCACGGAAGTCGTCACGGGTTCTTTTCTTGATATTTATAATTATTATCATCATCATCATCAAAAGTCTTTAATAATTCATTTTTAATGTTATTTGTTATGTATATATGTATGTTCATATGTTAATAGTCATAAACCTTACCTTAAAAGGAGGTTTTGGCCTATTATACCACGCTGCACGTAAAATAAATAGAAAAATAATAAATCAAATATTAATGATTATATTTCTTGTTTTAAATTTTCTTAAGTCTTTTAAATACTTAAGAGAAATAATAAGACAAAAGCATATACGAGAAAAGAGGCCATATAAGGCATTACGCTATGGATTCCTTTAGAAACTTATCGCTAAGTACGCACTTTTTCAAAGAAGCGTAATCGACAAAAACTTGGTGAACAATATAAATGCGTGAAAATAAAGTGCGAGGCCTAAACCCTCCTCGGGCACCCTAGCAGCCGCTAAAGTGTTATAAATCGCATGTTATCGCTTCAAAGCAATAACTACTTTATGGCGCTATAAAGACAACGTAACGTTATCTATCACGACAATGTCCGAGAGAGTTTACCAAAAGATTGGAAGAAAAAACAAAACAAAAGGGAATTTGGTCAAAAGAAACCCGAGATTTTTCGTACTCCTTGTCTCCTTATTAAGATTTCCTTTATTGCATAGTTCAAGTATTTGGTTTTATTGTAGCATTTAACAAAACCAAGTGAATCAAAAATTGTTCCACGACAGCCGTCAGAGCAAGCTTCACGTTCTATTTATTCTGAATAGAGGCTTGTCGTTATACCCCACCATAATCGAATTTAGCTCTTTCGAATTGGAAATTGTTTATGTATACCTAACTATGACTGACAAATAAATAGGTCACTTCGATCTTGTAGCGTGACGTAGACGTGTCTGAAATTAATATTTAACTCACACGCACAAATATTTTAGTAATATTAGTTATGCATACACACTATGAGTTAATTAAATGTTGAACTGTATGGTTGATAACCGGAATTAGATGCTAACAATACTAACAGGTATGATTTTGATATAATTGTATTCATTTCGTAAGTAGTTAAATATACGTATGTGTGTATGTTTATATGCATATTTGTATTTATTATATGTATACATATATATACATGTAGTTGTAAATAAATAATTCTATGAAGACCCCTTTTTAACACTTTAACCACCTATTTTCTTGTTCCGCAATAATGCCCTCGGATGCCCAGCGTTGTTGAATGTTAGACCAGAACCGGTTAAAAACGGTATACTCTCTTGGGTATTATAGACATCTCGGGTCCGTTTAACCCCGGTGTATCTTGGATCACCATCAACTTGCAGATTGCCTGATTGATCCGAGGGGGAACTCCAATGTTCCCCCTCGGATCTCAAAAGGGGGTCTCGGAAACTTGACCCTATATTACAATAGTGGAGAGTGTTTTTTTTTTATGTAAGAAAAATTTATGTTCATTTAGCTATTAATTTATTTACCCCATCCCTACCCATAATGTCCCACTACCGGGCTTGGGTCTTCCTCTCAAGAGAGGGTTAAGGCTTTACGTTCCCACGCTGGCCAAGTGCGGGTTGGGGACTGGCAAGACAACGTTGTGCCTACGTAATCTTACCGTTCGATGCTTTCAAGCCGCCCAAAGGCCTCCACCTTATTTACCTAATTGATATTAATTCCATGAAATGGAGCGCTCACTTTAGTATAAAAACAGTATTTTACTCTTCTAGCTATTATTTAGGTAGCAGATAGATTATATTTACCCATTTATTAAATCCATAACATTTCCGGTGGAGCGAAATATTCACATTCCTAAAAGCATTATTGCCAAAAAAATTCGCTTGTTTAGGGAGTTCCAGTAAACCGAGTAACGTCTTCATTTTTCAAACAAAGAGGGCTCGCTGCTTTGTTTATCTCATGAGATTGAGATACATTTTTATGAATTAAAAGAAACTGTGCCTAGTAATGGATTCTCATTATAGGCGTTGTGACTAACCTGAATATCAGTTTTTCAATGGAACGTCAGGCATCAAACCTCCGCAAACCTGACGGTGATCTGAACTTGAAGATTGAACTAATTGTCAATATATTTGAGATGTTGGACGCTAGCCAGCCAGGACGGCCTGACGATTGGGTAGCGAACTATAGGCCCATCGTGTTGCTGGACTTGGCGTGTGTATTGTTTGAAAGGATTCTCTCTGCCCGCATCGTCCGGCACCTCAGCGAGGAGGGCCCAGACCAGTTGGACACCCAATTCGGGTTCCGAGAGGGTGCGCCTAAGGGCCGTGAACGAAGAGGCGGTGGGCTGTGGCGGCGTGCTGTTGGCGGTGTCATTAGACATCGGCAACACATTAAATAGTCTGCCGTTTAGCTGCATCACGGTAGCCCTCTAGTACCACGGGGTGACAGAGTACCTGAGGCGACTAGAGGCGCGTATCGTCATATATGTATTTAGTGAAGCGTATCGTCAAGAATGAGGACCGAGAGGGCGCTTTGAGACGGCGACCCATGTCGTGCGGCGTTCCCCAGGGACCACTCTCTCATTCACTGTGGAACGTGGAGTACAACTAGGTCCTTCGAGGTCGTCTCCTCCCTGGACTCGATGAAACTCAATACCTCTACACGGGGGTTGTCCCGTCGATGGCGCTATAGGGCGCACCTGTGTAGGTAACGGCTTTGACCGTCCAAAGTAGGGCGCGATTCTGGTGGACTCAGAGGGTATTGGCGGTCAGAGCCATAAGTGGTTACCGCACCGTGTCAACCGAGGCGGCAAGAGCCTTGACTGGAACACCTCCGTGGGATTTGGAGGTGAAAGTGCTCTCCGAAGTTTATCGACGGTTGGCTGAATTCCGGGCGGAAACTGGTTTTCGGCCTCTGCCCGTAGAGGTACACGACTGGTGTGAAGTCGCTCGTCGAGCCACGATGATTCGTTGGTCGTTCCGTCTGGAGGCTCCATTTGCTGGCTTTGCCGCCGTGGAGGCTCTCCAGCCGGTTATCCTGTACACGCCGGCAATATGCCCCGCCTGGGCGTCGCAGCGTCGACCCTTACTGCAGTCATAGGAGGATCTCTCGCTACCAGCTGTCATACAATCCGTGGCCGATAAAGAGAGCAGTTTTACCGCGGTCGCAAACTTCTGCTAAGACGTGATCTCGCAGAAGGAGGTAGCAGAGAAGGCCCGGGAGGAGGACCCCCACTCGGACTCAAACTGCTGCCAGTGAAACTCATGCCGGCGTGAGTGTGGTCCCGGATGGTCGGGACGGGTTTTCCCATCCATCTGCTTTAGAGGCCAGCCGGAAGGAGATAACGTACGCGTGTACGCGTGTGCTGTACGTCGCCTAAATTACGAGTCAAACAGCAGACAGTACACGCTTAAGTGCGGGCAGGCGTTGGAAGGTGTCTGGATGTGTTGATAACAGCAGTTCCCAGATTCCTCCATTTTCATGCGCAGAATAAAAACGTTGTAAAAATATTTGAGAGGACTGGCTTTCCAATAACGATTGGCAAAAGTTCATGACAATCGGGACCTACACTGCTCAACGTGCTCTTCGAGGCACGGGTGTGAAACCGAGCCAAACTTTTATAGTCCAGGCTGCCATTAAGAATTTGTAAGAAAAACTCAAAACACTTTTGGCTGGACTTGAGAATCGAACCCAAGACCTCTTGATCGACACTCAAATAAACAATCACTAGCCGCTAGTCAAACAAGCTTAATATAAGTAATTATTGAAACAGTTCTTGTACACAATAGTCGTTTTTAAATTAGTTATTCTGCGCTTCAAAGACCTTAAAAAGTTGTAGTAGATATGTTCTGAAAATTTGACCCTTTCAATATTTTGTTCCATTAGGTAATTGATGAACGCTTTCATCATTTTATTAAAAGGTAAATATCAGGCTAAATACTAAATGAAAGGTCACCTATTTTAGGAAATATCGTTGGCATTTGAAAGTTTGACGTTGTTTTACAAAATTGGCTTATATTTATTGAAAAGATTCTTTCTTAATCTCTTTTTTAAAGAGTATTTCAGAATTCATTAAATAATTACAGGTAAAAGGTAAGCCCAAATTATGAGCATTGAGTCATTGTAAAATGTGTCATACCGTGGGAGAGCCACGCTTCGGCATGAATGGGCCGGCTCGACCGGAGTGATACCACGGCCTCACAGACAACCGGTGTGAAACAGCGCTTGCGCTGTGTTTCATCGAGTGAGTGAGGATACCGGAGGCCCATACCCCAATCCAACGCCCCCTATCCCCCTCACCATCCCCTTTCCCCCCAGGCCGCCATAGTGTGGGTCACCATACTGCATTGTTCTTTTTCGCATTGAGGATGGTGACCACCACTCTTGGATTCTGCTCATGCTTTCCATCAGGCAGGGCAGAGTCATTTTGGCAGTTTAAATATAAAAAAAAACTAAAACAGTTATCAGAGAGCATCTTAATAAAGTAACTAGGTTTCAATGAAAACTTATAAATGCTATTTAAAATGAGATGGTGGGTACTGAGACAGCGTGCTTATATTGGACAACTCGAAACGACAACGATAGGTGTTATGTGGTTCAGATTACTTCATCTTCTTTATTTGTGGCTTAACTTAATTGATTTCAGGAAAATTTCAAGACTACAGTCCTTCAGTTTATAGGTTATGTTCTGGTATTATAAGCAGGTAACAACTTCCTCTTCCCTACATGGTATTTGGTACCCCGATAACTATAACTCTCTGTTTCTTTTTATTTTGCCGGAGTTTTCTTCTCTTCTCTATTCAAACATTTAAATATAATTTCAACTGATAACCTTCAATTTTCGATAAATGGATATGTCATGATAATGTCTATGGTGTGACCACATTGTCATGTTTTTGAAAGACAAACTGTCAAAGGATTAACTGTTAACTTCTTCTTTTGATGATATGGCAATCAGCCGGATCAGTTATTTCTGTCAATGTTAAGTATTTCAAGTCTGCAATTCTAAGTCTTCGAGTCTTCAAGTCTTCGTCGTGATGGAATTAATGATAAAAATTATAAAAAATGTGGATGACATAAAATGGGGACCGTCTTTCGCAAAAACAAAAAACGATCTCCCAACTGTTAACTTATTTGCACATAGAAAACCTACGTACAATTGACAGTCACTGTTTAATAAAATACCTAGTCATACCTATTAAACTTTTGGCACAACGGTTGTAACCATAAATGGATGCGGATCAAGAGGAGAAATGCCTCGAAATATGTACCATAGTTTATCACTTAAATTTTTTTGCCCTCAATAAAATTATTATTTATATTATTTTATAATACCAGTGTTCAAAAGAATAAATAATTATCCTGAAAAGTAAATAATTTCTGAAATGGTTTAAATATATCAAATTTTAACACTTTCACACAAATGAAAATCTTAAGACGTCTTTTTCAACAGTAATGGCCTGAGATAATATTTCTTCATTGTTCGTCGTTTATAAGTTTGATTAAGTACGGAGAAGTTTAAAGCACTTGTTCTTTATGTAAGTGGTTTTAACAGATTTTAGCACAAACGAAATTTTATTTTCTTCTTACAATAATCGTAGTAATAATTTGTGCATTTATTTCTGTATCTAAATTTTACACGGTGATGTTTCGTAAATGGAACCTTCTAAATTAATCAGTAAAATTCACATGTCATTAGGCTATGATTATGTCTGCGTATGTGTGTATGTCTGTGGTGTGTGCGTGTGTGTGCATAGCGGGTGTGTGTGAGTTATAAGTTTGATTAAGTACTGACAAGTGTTTCTTATCTTTACTTAAAGTTAATAGTGCAGTGAAAGAATCTTCTGAACTGAATTATTTAAATAATAAATAGCATTTTAACTAGTCAAATCACTATAACCATTGGTTCATAGTGATTTGACTCTTTAAAATGCTAATTATTATTAATTTTTTCACACGTGTTCGCAAACAAACATTACTGTTGTTTTCCTTCAAACTATTTCAAATAGTATTATTAGTACAGACTGGAATCTACATGAGGAAAAGAGTATTGATGTGAATGTTTATATAAAAATTCAAATTCAATAATGGGACGCTGCATCAAATTGTTACAAAGACACCAAGTAGGTATCTACCAACCTAGATAAACGATAATCCAAAAAGATACCGAAGTAGTCGACAGAAAATTAAAAAGAAACAGACATGCTTTTACTTAATTCTATAATCATAGGTACTTTTTTTTACTTACTGATGGTATTAGGTAATTGTGATTGATGTATACCGGTATACGTTAATCGATTTATTTATAGTAGGAGGAACCTCCATTTCAAAGTTAATCAATAACTTAAGAATATGTAAAGATAGGGACAAGAATGTAAAATGGCCGCTTCAGTGATTACTCAGCGTTTTTTACAGGCCTTTACGGCCTTTATTATATTTTTTCATCAATATTTAAAATGTCGCGGCGTTTTGGAATAGAAATAAAAAAAATATACCAAGCATTTAATCATCAACATCATCATCAACAACCCATAATTTTCCACTGCTGGGCTCAGGTTTCCTCTCAGGAGGGTTAAGGCCATACGTCCTCACGCTGGCCAAGTGCGGGTTGGGGACTGGCTAGAATACGTTGTGGCTACGTTATCTTGCCGTTGGAGTTTACTATTTAATCATTATGGATTAATTTCTCTGTATTAAATTACGAATTGCTAACCTATAATAATCGAATCGAATAAAAGCTGAGTGTATTAATAGAAGTGAGTGATGACGAATACGCGGCAAGAAGGGAGGTACTACGCCGGCGCGCGCCCGTAAGGGCGGTTACACACTTTGCCCGACACATGAAATACAGAAATTATTATAATAATCGTAAAACTAAAAGCGGCGGAGACGCATGACCTTGTCGCCGTAATTTATGAAATCGCAATAATAAGCCACTAGAAGCGGTATAGACGCGTGACCTTGTCACCGTAATATATGAAACCGAAATAATAAGACACTAGAAGCGTCATAGATGCGTAACCTTGGGTGATCGGATCGACTGAAACTCGTTTCTAGTGTGTCATTGCCCTAACTGTGCGAATTTAACACGTTCAAACGACTGACAAATTTGGGGCAATTCATCGTTAAAATTACTCAATAACTTTTACATCTCCCGGTCTCCCCAACGGACGTAGTATCATAAAACCATGACCCTTCCTGTATTATAATGTAAATAATCATTATTATTTTTTTGCCGTTGACATTTATAATACGAATGGAATTAATTGCGCCGACATATACTTACTTGACTAATTACCGTAGTTTGTAGTTTCGTAAATTAATGAAAGAACGAGATTTGCTTGCGGATTTTTGGATTTAGTATTTCAAAGGTTCGCAGGTTCGTTTCTACTTGCAAGACCCACATCTTTTAAATAGCTAGTCCTATTAACCCTGTTTGTGAGTTCAAATCTCACATGGGGCAACACTTTGTGTGATCCACAAATTGTTGTTCTGAGTCTTTTTTTTATGTTTGGGCCAGCCAAAGTGACTCTACTCTGCCTGGTGGCAAAGAGGGAAAGCATGAGCAGAATCCAAAAGTGGTGGTCACCATACTCATTGCGAATGCAGACAATGAAATAGTGTAACACGGTAACCCACACCATAGGAGATGCTTGTCCATCATTGCAGTAAACACGACGTACACATGGTGTCATTTTACGTTGATTTTCTTTGCGAGGGTAGTACTGCTCCGGTTGAGCCGGCCCGTATATGCTGAGATCAGCGTGGTTCTACCATCTTTTTTATGGTATAGGTAGCAAACGAGCAGACCTATCACCTGATAGTAAACGATTACCGCCGCCCATGGACACCCGCAACACCAGAGGCGTGATAAGTGCGTTGCCGGCCTTTGAGAGATAGGGAGGAGGACGGGGGCAGGAGTTAGGGTATAGGCCTCCGGTATTCTCACTCACTCGACGAAACACAGTGCAAGCGCTGTTTCACAGTGTTTTCTGTGAGGCCGTGGTATCACTCCGGTCGAGCCGGTCGGTAACGGCTTCCACGGCCCTACCCTTTCAAGTATCGCTGTTCTTTGTGTCCGTTTCATGTATGTTTGTAAAGTCTCTCGCGTCAAGGGCTATATATACCTAACACGGGAGTTGTCTTTTTAAAAAGGAAAGGAAAATCAAATAAAAGAAACCAAGATATTCATTGTCAGTCATAGCAAAATATAATTAGTTGATAACGAAATATAAAGTGACTCGATTTACGACTATGTCCAACATTTAATCTTTACTACTGCAGTTTATTTGACATACGTACACAGAACATCATATAAAGAACATCAATATATTTTATGAACAAAGTTCCCGTCGTATTTCCCTAGTTATTTCCACATCGATACACTCATCTACTTATAGACGCATTTCACGCTAGCGGCGACGAGAGAAACAGTTAATATAACAGTGATTGCACATTTTCCTGTGTTTAGCTCCCTTTTTATTCACTTTAAAGATCCGTTCACAAAGCATATCGTAGAGATTTTGGAGAAGTTTATGATATATAAATAATTTATTGAATTTAAAAACAGAGTTATGATAACATATGAAAAAGAATTTAAAAATATATATCAAGCATTACAGTCCTCAAATAAATTTATTATATGTATATCTCTGTGATTGATGGCTACAAAACCAACGAATTAACTTTGAAAAAGCGATTTAGTACAAAAAAATTCAATTTGCGTGTCATTTTTATTCTAAATAAAGTACAAAACATTATCATCATCTTGATCATCAGCCTATCACAGTCCACTGCTGGAAGTAGGCCTTTTCAATTGCACGCCACTTAATTAATTTAACAAAGAACCAGGTTCATCGACACTTCAGCTCGCTAGCCCATAGGATTAGCGAGCTGAAGTGGCGGTGGGATGACCACACTTGCCGTAGAACCGGTAACCGTTGGGGTAAACGTNAAAAAATACACTAAAAGCGGCGTAGACGCATGACCTTGTCGCCGTAATTTATGAAATCGCAATAATAAGCCACTAGAAGCGGTATAGACGCGTGACCTTGTCACCGTAATATATGAAACCGAAATAATAAGACACTCGAAGCGTCATAGATGCGTAACCTTGGGTGATCGGATCGACTGAAACTCGTTTCTAGTGTGTCATTGCCCTAACTGTGCGAATTTAACACGTTCAAACGACTGACAAATTTGGGGCAATTCATCGTTAAAATTACTCAATAACTTTTACATCTCCCGGTCTCCCCAACGGACGTAGTATCATAAAACCATGACCCTTCCTGTATTATAATGTAAATAATCATTATTATTTTTTTGCCGTTGACATTTATAATACGAATGGAATTAATTGCGCCGACATATACTTACTTGACTAATTACCGTAGTTTGTAGTTTCGTACATTAATGAAAAAACGAGATTTGCATGCGTGTTACCATGATAAGTTTGTTTCAAAACTGCACTGTTCCAGTATGTTCATCTCGCTTCTTCCTACAGCCCTAAGTGTAGATTCGACCCCTACATGGAATAAAGTTCTTTGTGTGGTCCGCAAATACTGTCACGAGAGTGAGTGTTCTTTATTTCTGTTTCATGTATGTTTGTGAAGTTTTCCACTCATTATACTTTTCTAGTGAATGCGGTATATTAAAAAAATCTAATAAAAACCCCGACGGAAAAAAGTATAAACGTCCAAAACCTAAAACACCTCATCCGGGTATAGACTCGGATTTTTGGATTTAGTATTGCAAAGGTCCGCAGGTTAGTTTCTACTTTCAAGACCCACATCTTTTAAATAGCTAGTCCTATTTTAATAAAATTTTAATATTTGTAATCTATACTTATCCACACTATTACGCTTTTTCCTTTGATATCCCACTCGGGAATGTTTGTGAACATTAACTTCTTTATTTCCATATTTAGTCCCCATATTTTCAAATGGCTGAACTGTTTTTTATCAAACGGAGCTGAGGATACTCCTAACTAAAGCACCTTTCGAAAAAATATATCAAAATTGGTTCATCCGCTCGGGTGCTACGATGCCACGGGCAGATACACACACAGACATGTCAAACTTATAACACCTTGTCTTTTCATGACGAGGGTTTTGCGTCAAGTGTTGTTTGTGAGTTCAAATCTCACATGGGACAACACTTTGTGTGATCCACAAATTGTTGTTCTGAGTCTTTTTTTTATGTTTGGGCCAGCCAAAGTGACTCTACTCTGCCTGGTGGTAAAGAGGGAAACCATGAGCAGAATCCAAAAGTGGTGGTCACCATACTCATTGCGAATGCAGACAATGAAATAGTGTAATACGGTAACCCGCACCATAGGAGATGCTTGTCATTTTACGTTGATTTTCTTTGCGAGGGTAGTACTGCTCCGGTTGAGCCGGCCCGTATATGCTGAGATCAGCGTGGTTCTACAACCTCTTTTATGGTATAGGTAGCAAACGAGCAGACCTATCACCTGATAGTAAACGATTACCGCCGCCTATGGACACCCGCAACACCAGAGGCGTGATAAGTGCGTTGCCGGTCTTTGAGAGATAGGGAGGAGGACGGGGGCAGGAGTTAGGGTATAGGCCTCCGGTATTCTCACTCACTCGACGAAACACAGCGCAAGCGCTGTTTCACAGAGGTTTTCTGTGAGGCCATGGTATCACTCCGGTCGAGCCGGCCTATTCAAGCCGAAGCGTTGCTCTCCCACGGTAACAGCTTCCACGGCCCTACCTTTTCAAGTATCGCTGTTCTTTATGTCCGTTTCATGTATGTTTGTAAAGTCTCTAGCGTCAAGGGCTGTATATACCTAACACGGGAGTTGTCTTTTTAAAAAGGAAAGGAAAATCAAATAAAAGAAACCAAGATATTCATTGTCAGTCATAGCAAAATATAATTAGTTGATAACGAAATATAAAGTGACTCGATTTACGACTATGTCCAACATTTAATCTTTACTACTGCAGTTTATTTGACATACGTACACAGAACATCATATAAAGAACATCAATATATTTTATGAACAAAGTTCCCGTCGTATTTCCCTAGTTATTTCCACATCGATACACTCATCTACTTATAGACGCATTTCACGCTAGCGGCGACGAGAGAAACAGTTGATATAACAGTGATTGCACATTTTCCTGTGTTTAGCTCCCTTTTTATTCACTTTAAAGATCCGTTCACAAAGCATATCGTAGAGATTTTGGAGAAAATAGCCCTGTTTATGATATATAAATAATTTATTGAATTTAAAAACAGAGTTATGATAACATATGAAAAAGAATTTAAAAATATATATCAAGCATTACAGTCCTCAAATAAATTTATTATATGTATATCTCTGTGATTGATGGCTACAAAACCAACGAATTAACTTTGAAAAAGCGATTTAGTAAAAAAAAATTCAATTTGCGTGTCATTTTTATTCTAAATAAAGTACAAAACATTATCATCATCTTGATCATCAGCCTATCGCAGTCCACNCAGTCCACTGCTGGAAGTAGGCCTTTTCAATTGCACGCCACTTAATTAATTTAACAAAGAACCAGGTTCATCGACACTTCAGCTCGCTAGCCCATAGGATTAGCGAGCTGAAGTGGCGGTGGGATGACCACACTTGCTGTAGAACCGGTAACCGTTGGGGTAAACGTGTTCTTGAGTGGAGACCGCGCATTGGCAAACGTAGTGTAGGATGTCTACAGGCCAGGTGGAGTGATGACACGCAAGACGACTGGTAGGAGCTGGATGTGAGAAGCCGGAGATCGAACTAAGTGGCGTGTAATACATTATATAAACATAAAAAAAACAGATATGTGGTGTCGTGGGACACTAGGTAGGAACGAAGTTCCTTCAGCTAATGTAGAATTTACACAAATTGCAATAAAAATCGTGCTTAATTTTATGTGGGTTTTCTTGATTTTTCTCTTAAATTTTGCAGATTAGTTTTTATTTAAGTACAAGAAAGTATTTAGGAAATTCAGTATTTTAGGAAATAAAAAAACATCGTAATTTAAATTATCAACTAAAATAACAAAATATGTCTCTTTATTTTTGTTTGACAACATAAAATTATATAAAAGAAAGAGAAAGGTATTATACACTACTCGCTTGTGTATGCGACTGTCGCGCCTGCGCACGTCTTTTAACGGTTATATCCCACGCACTTTTTTCCACAGATTTTTTCTTACGGTTTTACTATCACATTTTTTTCAGTTCGGTCGCGCAGCAAAATCTCTATCCCCGTATGCCGTAAGGAACTTCGTTCCAAAAACTCACACCTAAAACGTAAGTTCTAAAAGGACTCCAGTGACAACAATTACAGAGATCAAGGTATATTTTAAGGATTTTAACAGATATTTACCAGTTTGTGTTTGTTGTACAGTGGTGTTAGTATAAACACCATCTTTTTATACTCCGCTATGGAGATGCCTTTAAGGGATATTACAAGCTCTTGATGTTTAGTCATATTGATTTCGTCTTATTAACCCACCCAATTATAAATTCGACGTGATATCATCTGTAGCAGTTATAAATAGCACAGGAAATCATATGTATAGTGTATAGAGTATCAATACGTATATTATATATCTTGTAATTCTTTGTATAGTCTTAGGAGCATAACACTGTTCACATTCTGATTCGATCTTCTTTTTTATCCGACACTATACATATTTTATAGTAATTTGGTGCTCAAAAAAGGGATTATCTGGTATTTCTTTCCGGGAATTTTAAAAATTTATGATTGTATATATTTAGACGTGCTCTTATCGAAATTTCACTTTACGGCACCTCGTATCTTTCTCTTTTGCGCCGCCGTGTAGGAAAAACCCCTTACGTGTATCCTGGTGTATGAGCTATATTACTAAATGAAAATATAACATCTAAATTCGTTCAGTAGTTTTTGCATGAAAGACAAACATTTATAAATCTATTCTCACAAAATTTTGCAATTTATAATGTTAAAGATAAAAATATTATATGATAAAATATTGTATCGTTGTGTGTTGCTTAGCTTATCTTAGCTCTGATATCGACCTGTACATATGTATATATAATATTCTTCAAGATATTTGGCTTAAATCAGCACAATTTGTAACATCCACATTGTTAATGGAGTTTCAAATAGACATGTAAAATTTCATATTTAAGATTCAATTTCGAACATCTCGTTCATAAATTTACTTTCACACAAAAGAATAAAATGGTACATAAAATATATATATGTGTTTGGTACAGTACGATAACAGTTAAACGAGCGCTACCGTATTCAGTAAAGCTATCATGTTTACTTTTATAACGCTGTTTATTACTTACTTTTTATGATGAAACCCGACCTCGGCAAAACTTGAATATTTATTCGTATAAATTGAGGAAAAATTTCAGAGTACAATAAACTGTGAGGATATAATCTACAAATCCTTCCATCAGAATTTCTTCATAACTTAAGAGAAAGGTTTTTAGTTTAAAACATGGTCTACTTTGATGATTGACGTTTATTAAATGTTTTTTTTGTGGCAAACGAGCAGGTGTGTCGCAAAGGATGAGGAATTAAGGGAGTGGAGAGGAGGGGTAGAAATTTGATTCTGGGTCTTCTCCTTCTTCCTAGCTTTATTCCAAAGATTTGGAGTCGGCTACTAGTTCAACCGGTTTTATCTGAATCTGGAGCGATTGGCATCGGATCTCCACAACCCAGGGTGCACTGAATTCGAAAGTTGAACTAGCTGTCAGTATATTTGAGGGCACTGACTTCCCAATAATGATTGCCAAAGACATTCATGACAACCAGAACTTACGGCTTAATGTGCTCTCCGAGGCATGGGTGGGAAACACCGCTATATTCCATACTCCGAGCTGCTATTAAGAATTTACAGTAATAAAAACCCAACGGCAGTTCGACTCGGGAATCGAACCCCTCTTGATCTGCAGCCGCTTAAGCTAACCACGAGACCAACGAGGCATTAAAATTTGATTCTGTGTACACTTAGTAAAAAAAATTACTTATCAAAGATTTTCTGTTCGGCCGTAGTATCACAGTTCTCTCGCCGTTGAAACATATTATTAACGTAACTTAGAACTAACATGATACCACAAAGCTACAAGTAAAACATAAATCTATTTAGTTAAATGGAAGTAAGTACGCAAACTAAGATGTAAAATTCAAACTTATCGCGGGTGATACCGCAGGCCACGGTTAGACTGCAGGGTGAATTTAAATTCGTCTTTGAATCTCGTAATCTGCTGCTGATTTGGCAATATCTTGAGGGGGTTAACAGTCACTTCGGTGGATAAGATTTTCTTATCGATTGTTAGATTAATAATAGTCTTCATTTTAAGCTTGATTTTCCTTTACGCTATCTTCTTATGTCATATTTATCTGTTTGTATATGGCACAAGTTAAGTACATAAGGTATCTAGTATTAAATTTGTTAATTTACATGAAAATACTTTTTGATATAAAGATATGCTTTTATTATATGCCATTCTCGTACTTGTGCGTGTTATTGTATGTGAAAATGAAAGGAGTAAAATGAATTTACTAGCATGTAAATGTATAAAGCATTTATTTATTTATATATCTTTATTATATACATGCAAAAACTACAAATTTAAAAACATAGGATGAGTCACAAATATGCAAAT
>PKRV01001041.1:0-15088 GCA_003709505.1 Hyphantria cunea
AACTAATACATTGTGTAATCTATACATGTATACAAATATATAAAATTGGAGTGTATGTTTGTAAAATTAAAATAATCGCGTTTTAACAATTTAACATTTCATTTTTTATTGTAATAGGAATATCTCTCATATAGAACATTAAGTTTTAAATCATACCAATAAAATACATAAACAACGACAACAGTTTTATTGTGATAAGTGATAAGCTTATCATAGTTTACAGATTCTACGCAAGGCTTAGTAGAGTTAGAGAATTCTTCTTGATAGAATTAGAGTTTCGTTCAATAAAATGTTAATTATTTTAAACATATTTTTTCTAAAATAAATATTTAAAAATAAGTAAGAACTATTGTTCTTGCATCATGCTGTATAAGGGAGTGTCAAGGCCTCGTCGATTTTTTTCTTAGCAGTCTTTTCTTGACGCTACACAAAGCGGCACCGTGTCCAGATAATATTTACATTGGCCTATGAATTTATCCACATTAAAGTGTGGTGGTTACTCATATCAAAAATACGCTAAACGTTTATTCAAAAAATGACAGTGTTATTTATAAGACAAAATGAGAGCGACGAAAACAGTTCATATCCGTTATTCGGGCCATTTGGTATTGCGTTTTACGACGTCGATGAAGGATATATAGTAGATAATACCACGTACGCAGTCAAAATAGTTCTAAGTGTATGTTTAAGTATTTCAATGGTGTTGAGCCTCATCGGCAATGTTAGCACGTGTATAGTGATTTTTAAGGATCGTAGCATGAGGACCCCTACCAATTGCTACCTGGCTAACCTCGCAGTCACAGATCTTATGATTTCTTTATTCATTCCTATAGATCTTTACATTATTTGGATGCCAGATTTTTACCCTTTGGGTGGACTCGGGTGTCGACTCCATTTTATTCTTTTAGATCTTTTTTGTAACTGCAATCTTCTTCTTATCACAGCCTTTACCGTCGAACGTTACATTGTAGTCACCAGACCTTTTTTAAGGCAAAAATTAATGCACAACTCTCGTGTTTTCAAAATAGTAGGCGGTATTTGGGCGGTATCGATATTTTTTTGCATACCCGACATATTTTACATTAATTTGTTAGAAAGAAAAAAATATGTCTTCTGTTATTATTCTCTGACAGATATCCCAAGTATTATAATGGGTATAGAGGTTATGTTGTTCTGCATTTTGCCTATGTCAGTAACATTTATATCATATGTGCTAATAGTTCTAGAACTAAACTCGGAACACAGTAAATTACGGAGCAGTCCTATGAACGCAAGACAAAACCGTGACAAGGCTGTAAAAATGTTGGGTGAGTAATACACGCTTTTTACAGCGAACTTAAAAGCTTTTCCTTATTTTAAGTTTCACAAAGTCTTTTAGAGACATATAATACAACAAAGTTAATAAACATAAAGTGTAGTTACTCCTATCTATTAGTACCTATATGAAAAGCATGACGGCTAAAATAACAAATGGTCACTGCTATAAATGATCTGTGTTCGGTCCGCACTTAACAATATTACTCAATAATAATAATTAATCAAACATACATATGACAAGGTAACTACTACTAGTTGTGCTATAGTATACATACAAAAATATACCAATTATATACTCGAAATTTTAGGATTATTATATTTGCGACATTTTGTATATTTTTGGTTAAGATTACATTAATAATACTAGATACTAAACTAAGGCAAAAGTACTAATAAAAACAAACATAAATTTATAGAAAACTCAGATAGAACTTTTGTTTAGTAGTTATAATCTAGTATAATTAACACATCATGAATTCTTCTTCACGCAAATTATAAAATATATTAATATCGATACAAATAAATAAATTTGAAGTGTTTGATTGTGACTTTAAATTAAAAGCTTTTCAGTAAATACACATGAAAGTATATGCAATACTTACATCTACAAATAAATTTTAAATTATTTTTCTGTATGTTTATTTGTTGCGGCTAATCTCTGGAACGGCTATACCGATTTTGACGGGACTTACACTGGCAGATAGCTGATGATCTAAGGAGTAACTTAGGCTACTCTTTTCAGACTAGCTTTAACCTACGGCGTTACTTACGGTTGTGTAAAGTTACAACACAACCACGGATAAAATCGCGGGCGGGTAGTGTTAAATAAATTTGTATCAAAAAATAAACTTTGTTAACTTGAAAGGTATCATTTACATTAAAAACGTTATCTTCTTATTTTCAGCGGCCATAGCTGCATCATCTGTTTTCTTCTGGTTACCGTACTGTGTGATGCGAGTAATGATGATATATCCTAACTTTGACTACGAAGATAACCAAACCGTAAGTAACATGTCTAATTTACATCTCTTAGGAAAGAAGTAACATATGTGAAAAATATAATATACAAAATTGTTGTGATGACCTTTGTAATCCATATTTATTATCAAAAAAAAGAACAAAATCCTTTAATATCAAGGCACTTTGGAAACGTTACTTTAGTGACACCAGTGAGACTTGTGAACATTCCTTTTTTAATTTTCATTTCTAATTTCCATATCTCTTAAATGGCTGAAGCGTTTCACCATATTCATATTCGTTCATCAAATATAGCTAAGAATACACCTAACTAATTCCTTTCGAACAAAAAAAAACAAAATCTAAATCGGTTCATCCGTTCGGGAGTTACGATACGACAAACAAATATACATACACGTCAAGCTTATGAACACCCTGTGGTTTTCGCTTCTGGGATTAGAAAGGTGTGCAATGATAGTTCGCTAGTATAATGAACCAATTTTCATTTACGACAGTTTTTTCTTCATCTTGATCATCTTGGACTTCAAGGCATAGAGGTAGATATTATTAACAAATTTAACTACAGAATAAAGACATCGCAAGAGATTATTTATCTATAGATATGATCGTTAGCACTACCTACAAGTCATTTTCCAGAAGAACCTATAATTTTTTGTCCAAAATATAGTATATTATATACCTGTTCTATGACGCATATCATTCGAACTTAAACTTGTTAATAACAACTGATATACATAAAGGAATACGACGATACGATACGTATTTGGCAACTTTAACTACATGCGTAACATACAGCGTTTTTTGTAGCATAATTACTCCTAGCATATCATAAAATTATCACAATTCCTCGAATCTCAATCTATCCATCCATATGGAGAGGACTTAAATATGCAACGTGTTACTTATGTATTCCATGGAGTCGTTAGACCCGACTAAAGGAGTAAAGTGCGCAAGACAACAGCGCTGGAAAGACAAGAACAAATTGGAAAAAATCCTATAATATACGTAATTTTATATAACCTAAATAAAGTTGATCAAAACCTCCTTTGAAATGAGGTCTGCACTGTGGAATATAGAGACTATGAGAACAAATACGTGCCTTCAATACAAAAAGACACGCGAAAAATTCGTGTGTTTCGTTAGTGACTGCGAGATCCAGTCTCACACTTACCAACGAAACACACGATTCAATGATGCAGAAGCATGTCAAAAGGCCATTGTAGTGCCACTATCATCAGTAAAACTTAGTGACCATCATGCTCCATTGTCTATATTCCAAGAGGAAACGACAAACATCTTTTTTTCGATGAAACGAAATCTTAAATGATCATACATTATTATATTTCCAGGTATGGAAGACAGTAAATTTTTTATGCTACAACGGATACGTATCGTCAGCAGTAAATCCGATTCTGTATAGTTTAATGTCCAGAAAATTTCGAAAAGCTTTCAATGTAAGTAATCTCCTTAGTATTATGGGTTTGGTAGTACGATGCCTATTATCACACTTAGTTGACTTCACAATAATTGTAAACAATGAGTAGCAACTTGAAGACTTTATTGAATCTTTATACATTAAATACTGTGCCCACTTTTTTTATTTTTATCGCACATCGCAATTCGCCATCTTTTTGGAAAACCGAATCTCGCGATATGACAATGTTTTTTTAGTATAATTTTGTTCAAAAGTAGATAAAACTAATTACAATACTTCGTACCAAAACTATTTTAATTGCGATTGTCCCTTACTGTCTGTTATTAAACGGTGTATATTGGTTATGAAATCGAATATTAAAATACATTTTAACCGTCTTCAAAAAGGAGGAGGTTCTCAATTTGATTGTGTTTTTTTAAGTTTGTTATCTTGAAACTTTCGGAGATACTTCATCTGAACTGTTACGAAGACCGAGTTGTTGTTAAAATTGAAGTGCGGGGGGTGGACCAGGACCAATCCCATGAAACAACAGGGCCTTCGTTTTATCTAGATCTATATATAATCTATCTCCGTTTTATTATTATCTGTGGTTCTATCGATCACCTAAGAAACACCCCTGGTGGCTAGGCATGCCGCCTCCTAGAAATTCAGCCCCCGGGCTGTGACCAAGGTGTCATCCACGAAATAATTTACGCCAACCGGGAGGAGATGTTCTCGAAAGACCCAGTCGTACCCCACGTTCCACAAGGGTGATCAGAGAACAGACCCCTGCGGAACGCCGCACGATATAGGTCGGTCCTCTTACATGAGGGTACGCTCCTTTAGATAGTCTGCCACTAGCTGCCATGGTAGTTGAGTGCTTCCGTGATGCAGCTAAATGACAGACTATTGAATGCGTTGGCGATGTCTAACGACACCGCCACAGCCCACTGCCTCTACGGTCATGGCCCTCATGTGCATCACGGCATCGACCGTCGAACTACCTTCTCGGAAATCGAATTAGGCCTTGACAGGACGGGTTCAATCTCTCCGAGGTGTCGGACGATTCAGGCAGAGAGTACCCTTTCAAACAATGCATGGCTAACACAACATAACACAAAAGCTATATTATACTAGTAGATTTTTGTTGTTTTTGGGTGTTTAAATGTTTCGTGTTATCTGTTGTATTTGACATGCTTTAATACTTTCATGTAATATATTTGTTTATTAAAGCTTATTAACAAAAAATAATAATAATTCTTTATTGTAAAAAACGACACATACAATTCAAGTGCAACCCCTGGTTTACAAACTTGCATGAGCTGTAAGTCGAGAATTAAATTCGCGAATGTGTAAGCTTGTGTTTGTGTGTGAGTGAGTGCATCTAAGCGCGCACAATTGTGTGCATATATACTTACATATAATTATTATTAGCCTGGACATACATTTATTGGAAAGGGGTCAAAAATATTTGTGCTTCTTCTGATCTGCCTGAAAATTTGCAAATAGCTTTACAAACAACTGAAAACTGTAAATTTTTTACTAAATTAAAAACCACAAACAAGTTAATTAATATTTTTATATTACGTAGGAAAATCATACACAGTTATATGTTAACGAAGTCAAATAGCACTTCCCAAAAAAATCCACTTTGCAGTCATTCTACATTTACTTGTACAAACAAACACTACGTGAATTTTGAGCCAGAGTAATGGTTTACTGGTTATTGATGTATGTGACTCGCTGTCACTAGTCGGATGAATTAAGGGCCATTGTCCAACACATATTGCGTTGGCAAATTCATGTTTGTTTCACAAAATCTCATTGGATTTCATAGTTTGTTTAAAGAAAATCAAATAGTGCCCACAACAAAAAAGTTTTAATATTTTACATTTCTTCTTTGCGTTTATTCAAACAACACAGTTTAACAAAGAAAAAGAACTAACAACTAAATAACTTATTAAAAACACATTTGTTTTCAGGTTCTGTTAAAGGGAGGCCGGACGTTGCAACAAAGCGGAAAAAAAAGAAGCCTTCAGCAGAAAAACTTAGACCTTACAATAACAACGTCATAGAAATAAATTAAGTGATATAAATGTTTTTAAACTTCAAAATGTTTTTTCATTATTAAAATAGCTATTAACGAGATATGTTGCTTAAAATATTGAATCGACTGTCTAGGTTTTAATTGTAAGACTGCGCAACTAACATTAATAATTTTTCCAAAATTATTTCACGCTTTATTATAGCAATCATAATCTAAAATACTGTTATCTTTTTAAAAATAGTAGTCCGGTCTGGAGTTTGTACATAAAGTGACGTAATAATAAAAACAAACCTTTGTCTGACATCGAATTGAATCAGAGATATTATTACGTTGAGAATAGACGTGAGCATAGGAATTTACATTACATTGAAGTTTTGTTTGTGTTTCTAGAGAAGACGTATGATAGGTACTCAAACCTCACCCGTTTCTCATCCCTCGAGATTTTCTGATATGTTTTGAAAGCAGAAAGAGTACTTAATAAATGTGTGATGTGCGGAATTGATTTGGGCTATATACAGAGTCAAGTGCTCAAGTCGAGACATGTCTAGCTATCGCCGACTAATTCAATATTTCTGTATTTTTGCACAGGCAGTCAGACCGCTACTAAGAAGAAATTTAAAAAATCGTTTAACAATTAGTAGACCTAAAACATTTTTCGTAATGGTGACCATTTTTCCTGTCTATAATCATTTAATTGAACGGAACGGAGATACTTGTTTCTACTGATTTTTAGTTCTTTAGAGTACTATTGCCTAAAATGGCAAGCAGACCAGTTCATATTGCAATCAGACCAATTCTTCACGAAGACGACATTATAAGACAATTATTATAAAAAAAGATATTTATGGGCCTGCCAAAGCTGCTCTAAACTGTCTGATGGAAAGCATAAGCAGAATCATAAAGTGGTGGCCCATACTCATTGTGAATGCAGACAATGCAGTATGGTGACCTATACCAGGCCTAGTAATGCTTATGCATCATTGGGCCTCCGATCTCGCACTCACCAACGAAGCACGATAGCACGAGTGCTGTCTATTTAGGTTGATCATCTGTGCGAGGGTAATACGGCCCCATTCTAACTCGCCCGTTTGTGCTGACTTCAGCGTGGCTATACTACCTTCACAGTTTCTACAAATCTTGCATATTTATCGTTTTTGTATAGTAATCACCCATCCTTAACGCCATGACCATAGGATCAAAAAAAAGAGGCATGGAGGACCTGGTTCAAAAATATAGATTTTTGAACCAGGTCCTCCGTACCTCTTTTTTTGTTCAATGCATATTCTAACGTAGTACCTTTTGTAACATCATTTGTGTAGAACATCTTCCGTCCTGTATAAAAATAAATATTAACCAACATAGAGAACGAATGAAAATTTCCAGCATAATTTATTATTATTAAAATATTTCTACGACTTTTATTAAAACTAATTTCACTAAAATATTTTTACTACAATGACGAAATATATAATAGTTTATAAACGCACTTTTATTTTTTAGCAGAGGTCAGACGATCCTATATAGAACTTCCAATTTCAGCATCTATGTAAATCAAAGAAAAATAATGCTAAAGTTTAACTTAAACTTAAGCAGTGATTTTTTATGGAATAGGGGGCAAACGAGCAGACGTATCTTCTGAAACTTGTTTTGTTATTTTGTTAGCGTATTTCGCTATGAATTATTATTTGTACACATTTATCACAAGCTTTCAAGAGTAAATGTTTTTAGACCAGGCCTAGAAAGTTGAAAGGAAAAATAGAATTTATTTATTTTGTTTCAAATAATGGTATAAAGTTATACATATTTATGTGATATATTCTGAGTGTTAACTTAAATACAATCTGTTATGCGTAAGTGGGATTTCGAAATTCTATCCGTACGTGGCCTGATCTAGACAGATCGTGACTCCACATTTGATTAGTGCATTAGTGTCGACCATTGTGATTGTTTATTCACTATCAATGTTGACAATTGGTATCTATTTTTTGTATGTTTACTTAGTCTACTAATAATAAAAATTACAATAATACAATTCTTGCATTAGCAAATTGATAAAGTTTTGCACGGATTAAGTGTTCGTGTTATCTGTACCTGTTAATACGTGTTAGTTGTTTTATCTGCATTAACGCGTATAGCAAAGGCTCAATTTGAACTGAAAACATGGTGAATACATAAATTCCAAATTTAAATAACAAAAATTGAATCAAAATTAACATAACAAGACTACACGGTTGGCCTAGTGGTTTCAGTAGTCGCCACACCGCTTCCTACTGCGCCAAGTGTTGTGGGTTCAAATCCTACATGGGACAATACTTTGTGTGATCCATAAATTATTGTTCTAAGTCTGGGTGTACTTTGTGTCCGTTTCATGTATGTTTGAAAAGAACCCCGTGACACAGGAATGTATATTCATAATGCGGGAGTTGAAAAAAAAAACTCCTTATCATTTAGTGTTACCTGACCTATACGATGTTCAACATACCTACTAGTAATTTGCGCATGGACCGCTCAGTTCATTCGCAACTTACCTTTAAGCCCTTCTTTTGCATTTAAGAAAACGTTTTAGTGGGTAACGTAAAATATAAGATATTGAAATAGGGTTACATTACAGTGACCTAAAGGCTTTTTTTCGTCTCACCAGCCCTAACAAACCTAGCAGGGAGTGGCGCTCGCAACACCACTGTAGTGTGTTGGAGCCAGACGGAAAGAATTGAAACATTAGTGAAGCATTGTGAATCGGAGCCTGACCTTCACTCATTAGTGGCGAATGTTACCAAGAGGAAAAAGCGAAAATGTGAAGAAAAAAATACGAACATCTTAGCCCTAATACAACAAATGTTTTCATCATTTTCTACTGAACAGGAAAAGCTTTTCCAAGAACTAAAATCGAGTATAGAAATGATGTCAAACAAATGTGGTGAATATTTTGTAAGAAAATCTGTACTAGAAAAAGAAAGACAATGAGATAAATTCGACATATAGAGGAAAGGCTGGAATCACTTGAACGAAAAACCCGTAGTTGTGGAATAGAGATTCGTAATCTTCCAAAACCAATTGGAGAAACAAAAGAGACTCTGCGAATGAAATTACGAGGTTGAGCAAGACAATCGATGTTGATTTTGACAGAAATATCGCAAAGGACATATACAGGTTTAAATCAAAGAACACCTCGGATCCGATTGTCGTTGACTTCACCACCACACTTATGAAGAAAAAAGTCCTGAAAGCTGTCAAGACTTTCAATAAATCAAAACCATAAGGTGGTAAATTAAGCACAATTAAGCACAAATTTCAATCCGAATTATAAGCCAAAGCCAGTATACATTTCAAAAACTCTCACCTACCTACGCCTTCGACTAGTAAAATGTTAGGTGCAACAGAGTGATTGCGCAATCACGGGCAATTTGAGCCTAGGTCTAGTGCTAGTGGTCGTCCACCGAGGAACACTGCGCGAACAAGAACAGATATTGGACTTTTTTGAAGCCAATCCAGCCGCGAGTACCAATAACATCGCCGGACATTTAAATGTGTCCCAATACTTCCCATGGAGTGTCATTCATAACGAAGGTAAAGACCCATATCACCTTCATCGTGTCCAAGAGCTTACCGGTCCAGACAAACCTCCACGTGTTGCATTTTGCAACTGGTTGCTAGCCAAACGTCCCATCATTTTATTTACGGATGATGCGGCATTTGGCAGAGTAGGGTTGTTCAATACTCGTAATGAACATTTATGGAACTCCCATCAACCTAGACCGCATAATTTTCAACACCGGTTTAGTGTCAATGTGTGGGTGGGGATTATTAATTCCACATTATTGAGCCCCGTCTTTCTGGAGAGACTGAACGGCGATGCCTACCAACAGTTTCTCACAGAAACTCTACCGGTGCTATTGGCGTATGTACCACTAGCTACATTACGTGGTATGAACTACTGACATGACAGTGCGCCAGCGCACTTTGCTCGTGCAGTCAGAGAGACATTGAACAGGGAGTACTCTAGTCGGTGGATAGGACTTGGAGGAGCTCGTGTGTGGCCTCCTAGGTCACCAGATATTACCCCTCTGGACTTTTATTTGTGGGGACATGGGAAAAGCATAGCTTATTCCGGTGGTGAAGTGGCTAGCCACGTCATGTTAATGGTCAAGATTGTTGGGGCGTTTGAGCAAATCAAAACAAATCCGCAGGTCAGTCACATGTGTTAGTGAAAAATTGATTTTTAATTGTGGTCTTTGTATTGGGTGTGAAGGGGACTATTTTGAACGATATGTACGTGATACCCACCAGCATCCGCGAGACTTAAATTTACGAGGTAATCTGTAAATACTTATCTAATCCTTTTGTAAATAAGACATTGAATTAATGTAAATAAGCTGATTCCACTTTTTAAATACGCCTGTATTAAAAAATAAAAGTTTGCTTTAGTAACATCTTTAAAGGAATAATGATAAATATGTTTTTCTCGAATGCAGATTTTAGGTTTTAGACTACCGATTCTTTCATTTTTAATGTATCTAGTCCTAAGCCTCATAAAATATAAAGGGAAAGTGGATTCAGAGTGCGAACAAGTTGTTAGATAAATTGTCATCTCGTTTTGTTTCACTGTAGTTACCTATTAGGTACTTACCACTTATCGAGACGTGCTTTGGTTTTGGCACACTTACTTCTTTAAAGAAGCTATATTCATACATTTAACGTAAAAATGTAATAATCTGAATTAATTTTAAGATAAGTATTACTTTCTTAGTGTAAATTTGACTTCAATAGACCTGCTGAAAAGAGCGTGGAATACCGTAGGAAGTAGTTAGTACCGAAACGTCGAAAAAATGCGGGGGGTGAGGTGGGGTGCCCGGGTGATGTCAGTTTACGTATTTCTTACAACATGCAGAGCAATAAATAACCGAGGGAGCAAACATTTTCTTAATGTTTTTGGGTTATTTATCAAGATTTGTAAAAATTCGTAAAACAAATGTTGTTGGGATTGATGTAGTGAAGCTGCCTGCTAAGGGTGATGCGCTAATTTTCAATAACTCTGTATACTCACGATGAACGTCTAAAAGACTAAGTACATTTGTTTTACCAGTAGGCAGGTAACTGGGCTTAGCAACAGCCACAAAATTATATCACATGAGTGTTCCCCTGATGTTCCCTGTAATTGCTTGCCATTAGCAGGCGTGCATTCTATTAGGTGCTTGGGTGTTACTGTAGATAGCGATAACTCAATTTTAGGCAACATTTTTAAGTTACTGTGTGCTACAGTATACAAACTTATTTGTGTTTTCAAAACCTTATGATACATTGCCGAACCCGGGCTGCTGAGGGTGATATACTATGTATAGGTCGTGTGTGTAAGTCAGTTATTGTAACTTATAGTAACTCACGGATAGTGCCAATTAAAAGTCCGCACTAAAAATTTCTAAGTTAGGTGTTTCACAAACAAACAAACGAATAAGAGTTATATTTAAACACAGAAGTTACAGTCACATAAGAAACACTTAGACACGAACAGAATTAAATAAAGTAAAGAAGGCGAGAATAAACTATTGTAAAATATATGTAATACTATCGAAAGTAACAATCTAAAATAAAGGAAGTAGCGATATAAAACTTCGAGCGCAATTCGCAATCTGTTAGCGGCGTGACGCGTAAGAAAAGAATGTTCGTTCCACCGGTCAGTGTGACGTTGCGCCCGTTTACAAATATTGTCGCACTCCTCCATTCGAATCAAATATTATTAATATGAAGGTACTCGATACGATTTAACATTACCAAATGAACTATGTTCATTTGGTAAGGTCCGCTACATCACTCCTTCCTAGAGACCGTCCTACGGGCGATAATAATTTGGAATCACACACATCACACTCACCTACATATGAACATTCACACTAATCAATCTATTTAAACTCACAGGCTCACACCCTCTTAATACACCACTCAACTCATTAGCCTCAAAACACTTACATACACATATCACACTTTTACAGGAAAAATAAAAAAAAATAATTAATTTTATATTTAATGGTAGGCGGTTTGTAAGCCTTTTATAAAGTACAACCAACAAATGTAAAGAGTAAGCAATTATTACAATAAAATAATTAGAGCGATTGGTGCTGACAATCGAATTACAGGCTTTGCCTAGTTTGATTGCAGATGCTAAATCAATTGATGTGTTAATATTTATATAATTATATTGCACATAGTTTACGCCAGATATTATTTATTATAATTGTATTATTGAACTAATTATAAATTATTAACATTTTAAGATATATGACACTGGTAAATAATATAATTTGTTAACGTAGTCTAGTTTTCAACATTTTAAAAAATTGTAGAGTACTAAAGCTAAATAAAGTAGTAGTAAGTAGGGATTAAAGTACGAAATTGCTATTTAATAGTTCTTTAGTTAGAATTGACGTACAACCTTCATGGTTTTTCAGTAAAACTTTTTTCACCTGATACCTTCAGAGGTTCTTATTTTAAAAATAGTGCAACATTCAATTTTCGACTCTCAATTGATTTTTTTATTAAGCACGGGGAAAAAATCTCCATTTCTTACAACAGCAGCAAATTGCGTTGATGAAATTTATTAAAATAGTAAATAAAAATGTTTCCAGCTGGTTGGCACCACGCCAGCCGAAGGCACTGAAGTACAAAATATAATTTTATAGAGAGTTTTATTGTTGAGCAATATAAAAATTAAAATAGAAAATAAAATTTTAAATAACATTTTCACAGAGAGAAATGCACTACACTCTAATGTCACTTGTTGGTATATCGTGTTAAATCTATCTGGGCGGGGTCGCCCCAACAAGAAAGTACAAAAATTTAGTTGCCTCTTACTCCAGTATCTCTTTATTTTACATTGATTCAAGCTCAATAAGTACTTTTTAAATTGAGAATTATATGTCAACAAATTCACAAAGTCCTTATATGAAAGAGAATCTATTTCGTGCCTGTTTCAGGTTACAGATTAATTCAGCCTATACTATTATCTTAATCACTGCGCATTTTTTTTGCAAACAATCTAATTTTAATCTTAAAACTTGATAGATTTTAAAGAATGTAATAATTGTACTATTGGTAATAGTATATAACTGCAATACAAAGAGTTACTTTTATCCACAGTAAAACACAGCAATCAACATCAAAAATTTATTGCCAACCCACGGGGTTACATCAATACACCGCCTGGCTGCCAGGCACTTATAAGCATAGTAAAAGTACCCATAAAATTAAATAAGAGAATACTAAAATTTAATTTAAAACTTTAATGTTTAGTTAATTTTCAGTATTTTTTTACTAACAAGTAATAAGACCTGTCTTTTAATTTTTTTTTTATAAATCACTTATTTTTCAAACTGATCACGCATTCTAGCCTAGCTAGCCTTAGTAATCACCGCATCAGTCTTAAAAACACGATCTCGAAGTAAACGGGTCTACTCTTTCTTTCTGTGTCAAGCTTCTGCTTCCATTATATTCAATACTCACTATCAGCGTACGCTTTTCAATAATATGCTATGATCCCGGGTTCTTAAAGCGTTAAAAAGTATCTCACTACGCCACCATAGTGTGGGTCGCTATACTACATTGTCTGCATTCGTAATGAGTATGGGAACCTGCATTCTTAAATTTTACTCAACAAAAATTCAAGTTTTCGTAGATTTGAAAAACGATTGATCAAGGAGCGATGTCCATAGCATACTTTTTCTTGAACAATACAAATACACCCACACAAATACTGAAGCCGCGGGCTTTTTGAATATGGGGAGACAAATACTGCCTAGTTTCTATACTTCTAGTTTATAGTACATGCAAGATTACACAATTAATATTTTTGTAGAAAATATTCAATGGTTATTTATTTTTAAAGTTAATTTTGTGGTGAGGTGGAGAAGTTTAAATTTATTTACACTTTAAGCTTTCTTCTTAAGGCTCCTAAATTTAAGAAACATTGATTTGATTGATTTATTTCACTTTCACGATTCACTCAGGGATGGTGGACAAACGCTGCTTATAAAGACAGATAACTTGTTAACTGTCTGGAAGAAAGGGTATGGAAATATAAACAATTGAGAATGATAAGACATTCTAGAATATCACACTCTTTTATATTCATTATTTATCTCAAACAAGGATGTATACACACTACAAAAAACCTGTCGCATACTCCACATAGATTAAGCCGTGGGTGGTGTTGTAATCATGCTCATCACACCCATACCCAACCACACTTAGATCAACAGGGACGTAGAAATTAAAAACAATGTCTTGAATTTAAAACACATGAACTGGCCCATCATAGATTCCTATAAAAGAAAGTGTTCTTTGCTATTACTACGACTTAACTAAAATATTACTATTGCTGTTGCAAGGATCCATAAACTGAACTCAAATTACTCCATTACAGCTATAGAGGTAGATCTCTCATGAAAATAGAGCATCCGCGAAGGTATCTGACTTATTTCTGGAATGTGAATAATGTTTAATTAAATTAATAAATTAACCAACTTTAGGCTTGAGTCAGCGATACAACGTTGTCACATTTCAAATCGATACGTGACGACGGAGGGGCAAATAGTTAAAGTAATGGAACACAATGTTACCATTTTAGGTGTATTACTATTTCAAGTCTCTATTTATTTATTTATCCTTTCACCTAATCTGCTATGCCTTCAGTTCTAACAATATTAAATCACGTTTTCGTTTCAATTATAAGGCAGGTTAAGGAGTCTCTGGAGATTCTATCTAAAAGCCTTTAAATAAGTGAATTTAAGGTTCCTACATCACATTAATCATTAGTCTTTTGATAGCAAAACAACTTATTTGTAGAGAAATTCCTGTGAACATTGAACATTTCATTACATTTAGACACCTCAATTAGCTCTTTTAGAGAGTCCATTTTATGAACGTTTCCTTAATAATTTTATCTCGAGCTCGTATTTCTGAAGGCGAGGAGGCTCAAAGGACGGTAACAAATACACTTGTGAAAGTCGCAGAGCGTTAACCGCTAACCATCAATATGCTTGTTTCTCTCATACACCATACAGAAAACATCGGTATGCTCTGAGGCCGTGGTTTCACTCTAGGCCGTACATGTCGGTATGTGATCAAAATGAGAACTGAAGCAATACTAAATTTTATATGTTATGACTATTTATAACATTGACTGGATCTTTCTTTACATACCTACGCACAAAGGGGTACCCTACCCTACGATTAAATACTAAGGAAAAGTGTGTTTTTATAGTTTAGTATGTCTGTTCTCATAAACTATTCTGGTAATCAAATGTTAAGAATATAATATATACTATATATATATATATATA
>PKRV01001041.1:15107-43585 GCA_003709505.1 Hyphantria cunea
TATATACTGTAGATAGAAGCACCTTTACTTTATTTTCATTTAATACTAGTTTTTACCCGCTGTTTCTCTATCTATGTCAGTTAACACGGTAAAGAGTAGCCTATTTCCTTCCTCAAGAATCAAAGTATATTCATGACAGCTTTCAATAAAATTGGTAAACTGGTTTAGCTATGAAAGCAAAAAAGACAAACAGAGAGAGTTACTTTTGAATCTATAAAATGAGTATGGATAATCTAATGCAATAATTTCACAAAAAACATTCTTTTAGCTTTAAAATATAAAAGTTTAACTCATTAAGTTTTTTTGCATAACACTTCTATCTAAAACCAAGCTCTAATATTTTTTACGTTATCCTGAGCGGCTTTGCACTACGGAATTGGAACGCTGCCGTTGTTCTAAAGCTAGAGCCTCCTTGCGCTCAATTAACCAGTATTGTCTAGGATTGCTTTGAAACCTATTACCACATTTCCTAAGCAAATGGTTCGTTTTATCGTAGCTAAATTATTGGAACATTTTCTTTTAGCTTAAAATATAATTAGGGTTCTTATTTTCTTAGGATAGCTTTTGAAAACACCTGTAATAAATCAGGCAATAGGAACAATGCCTGACTTTTGCTTCTATTCTTGGATTATGCTATTACTGTATTGTGTGTAGTATTTAGTGTCGTATTTTATAAGAATTCTTGATTGACTTTTAAAATGTGTACATATAGTCACGCCCTTTTACCAGAGAGGTAAGCAGAAACAATTGATCTCCACTTACTAGGGCCTTGAGACATCTCCGTATTCGTTGATTATGCTGCTTGTCGGTTCTTAGTGCTTTCCACGCGGCCCTTTATCAAAATATCAACTATTTGGTAAGAAAATGTCAACCGTAGACGACCTCTTCCGACATTTTCAAGCACTTTCACTCCATAAATTCCTTTATCTCCTATCATCAAAAAGTATGACTTTTAAATGAGCTTACGTTATTATTATGAATTCAATATCTCTATTTTTAAATAGTTCATTCCTTAATTTTTACTTTTATTACAAGTAACATCCGTTTCTTAAACCGATTTGAATGATATAAATTGCCGTTTTCGACCTCATTGAAAAGTTTTATTAAACTATTCTGTCGGTATATTGCACAGTGGATAAGGTTACCAGAGCCGAAAATCATTCTTCCCTTTTTATTTATAATAATTATTTTTTATTTTCAGTCCAGCCCAAGTGATTCTCTCTTTATTTCAAGAGAATGAGCAACTCAGTATAAAACTAAAATTCCATTAGTCACCTATAATAACAGACCTTTATATTTCATGAAGCAAAAAATCTGAAAGTATAACATCCATACTAATGTTTGCTTGTTTGTTTTACCGGCCCATTTCCACACTTAGCCTTATCTTACCTCAATTCTTATCCACATCAAATAGAGTGCTTCATAAATAAGTAATGCTCCAACTATTTCTCTCTTCTTTTTAAACAAATCCTATCATTATTATGTCAAATATAATTTGGCTATAAACTGTGTAACATGACAAGAAAAACCTTATTGTAAAATGAAATCTTCATCCAATTTATCCAATAATCTCGGTTATTTAACAAAAACCGAGGATTTCGGAAAAATGTTTTCACCATAGCGACGAAATTGCTCCCACTTTCATAGAATTTACAAAGCTGACGTTAATTTAGGCAATACAGAAAGTACCAAGTGAGAAAACTATTTAGTTCTAGTTTGAAGAGATACCTCTTCAGCTTTATTTTCATATACACCATAAAATTAACTTAAACTCTTAGCGAAATTAAATACTTTGTTAAAAAGAGAAAGTACTTATTTTGTCGCAATTTTCACGTACTTATGAATGTCGCTCACAACTAGGTTTTTAGTCAGTGTTTGAATAAATCAACAATCGTAAAATTTCAAGAAACAAAGTTAATATTAGAGATGAAACTCATAGTTGTTTCAATACGAAATCTCTGCAAACCAGACGTGACTGACAAAGAAGAACTAGTTCATGATTACCTATTAAATTAATTTTATTTTTCAAATCAATTCTAAGCGTCAAATTAGCTTTCTTGTTTCATGGGTATTTTATATTGATATTGAAACATGTTTTTCGTTCACAATATGTCTTTTGTGGGAGTTACCTATCTAAGCTGGTTTAAATTTAGACTAGGTAACTTTGAAACTATTATTGATAGATTCTGTTTTTATATGATTTAATTAAGGCGTTCTATTATTTTTAGATGCAATATATTTTTGAGTTCTTTTTTGAAATAGTTACAAACTATTTTGAAACCTATTTAAATTAAAAAAACTTCTCAAAACCGAACCTCGTCCATCTTCCTGATAAATAAAATAATAAGATAAATTATCTATTTGTAAATTAAAACTTTACAACTAAAATATAATTTTATATTTGAGTATTCATGGAACTGATTTTTTACGGTAAGTAAATATAATCTTACTTAAATTATCTGAACATTTACGGGCAATGTATAACCAGACCGAGAGCGGCATTTATTTCAAAACTACACCACGATTAATAAGTTAGTTTTGAGCAGTTCTATTCACAAGTTTATAATTGTAAGACACATACCTTTCTACATACATTCTACATCATACATGATTGTATTAGCTATAAAAGCTACCATACAACTACAGCTATTAGCTGTCAACGTAATGATATTTTTTCTACGAACGGAGGTTATATAGTATACACTAAAAATTGTTGTTTCATTCTTACTAAAACTTGTTTGAGACCATCCTTAAAAGATAGGTACCCATGACCTTAGTGGTGACGTTATTTAATGTATTCTGGTCTTTGTTCCTATCGTAGCCATCGTTATTCTCTATGGGCTTACTATAGTTTTGTAAGGTGTTCTTCCAAAAACACTTAAAAGTAAGGGGTTGGGTTAGTAGCTTATATTAGTAGACTGGGCGGTCTCATTTTGTTTCTCATAACAACTTTACAGAAAGAGACCACTGCGCCCCAACTCTTCTCGCCCGCCAATAAAGCAATAATTATTGCTAACGGGGCACACACAGCCCTAAGGTAAATACGTGTTGTTAATTTCGGGAATAAACTAATTAAAGTCACTTTTGTTACATAAATTTATTACTTTCCTTATGTTAAGAAATTTAATAAGACTTAGTTTAAGTCTAATTTAATTAGACTTGTTATAAAGTGAAGCTGTATATTATAATATATTCTTAGTTTCATATTTATAATTAAACAGTTATTGGAAGTAACAGCATTTTTACTGTTAGTATTACTAATAACTAAGCAGCAAGATCTCAAACTAGGCAGAATCTGGATTATAAACAGCTTTTATCACAATCTTTACTAAAGTCTGTAATATACTAAACCGGACTGCTATAAGACATACCTATATATTTTTAAATATATACATATGATTATGAAACAATGATACAGACGTCCCGATGGACAAAAATATAGTCTTAACTCTTATACCTGCAGAAAATAAGTGCGGTTTAAGTTATTGTTAAACATAATAAAATTTTAATATTAACACATTTTGTAGATCTGGTTATACTTTTCAGAAAATACTTACTATACAAATCTACCACCGCGTGGCGCTAGTGCAGAAGAGATGAAACCCGTAAACTTCTGTTGAATTTATATTGCAAATAAAATAACAGTTTTCCAGACTATTTCCGTTTTTACCGTATCAATTTCAGTTTGCCCCCGGCTTGTTTTGTACGATTTCCCGTTGTAAAAAGCATTATCGAATTAAAATAAAGGACATTAAAATACTAATATTACCGGCCTTACGTATGGCCTGAACCCTCTTCTGAGAGGAGACCCGAGCCCAGCAGTGGGACATTATGGGTTGTTGATAATGAATATTACCGGCTATAATTTCTTGACGGAACTATTTGGACGAGTTACGGGAGACGCAATTTGTTAGTTGCATTGTACATTTATGTAGGTCGAAGGTAATTCACGTATGGTTCTGTCTCATCTTGTGTCTATTAAAGAGAATTTGCTTATTACATTATCCAATCATTGAATTAATGACATTGTTTGTCTGAAAACTGTACAAGGAATCTTAAGTAAAATTAGATATACATTCAAAACGAATAACCTCGAATTTACTGAGTGATTTGTTGAAATTGATCCGTAAACGCAAGACAGTAACATCCGAAACGTCAAATTAATCTTTTTCAACGAGGCCTTATATCACTTCAATCAGAGTTTCACAACCCAAGTATAAGCCAATATCTTAGTTCTGTAGAAATACCGTTGGCATTTACAAATATTTTTTTGTATAATATACCTAAGACCAGACATTATCTCTAATAGATGCTGATCTAAATAAGGTGTGTAAAATAATACCCTGTATAATACTACATATATATACTGCAATTACTATCATTATCGGGATTAGTAAACACAAAACAGATAGAATAACAAGAATTTCAAAATATTCAAACTTAGACGCTGGATACCGTCTTTCTTCATCATCAGCCTATCGCCGTCCACTGCTGGACATAGGCCTCTCCAATTTCACGCCACTTAGTTCGATCTATGGCTTCTCGCATCCAGCTCCTGCCAGCCGTCTTTCTTAGCTAGTTTAATATTTTACTTAAAGTTTTATGGTGCAATTACGTTATTAAGTTTGGACTTATATGCTATGATATGCTTTATTTGTGGTTAAAAATATAACTTGTATTATGACACAACCGTATCAACTGTTAAACCTAAATGATTGTGACAACTTTCTTGAGGTTTCATTAAATATAAATATAGTAAGGTTTGAGCATTTTAATTGTTTCTTTGTGTGTAACTAAACAAGCCACCAATAACCTAGCACGTGCAGAAATGCAAATCTACATATTTAAATATGGAAAACGAACTGAAAATACAATTAGTTTTATGTACAATTTATTATTAAAATCATATGCATTGTCTCGCGTATCGCGTAACAAGAAGAAGTTTTTACAACTATAAGCCAACAATTAAAATACTTTTAACAAAATTTCTATAGTTTATGACATCCGGCCTATTATCATGAATCTACTAACACCATATTCCAATAGTTTAGGCGCTGCGGTATAATATACATAAACTGCCAAAAAATTACAATTCCTTTTAGCATCGCCGTGCTTGGGTAAAAAGCGATTACATGTTCTTTAGGGCCCCTGCAAAGTGACCCATAATTGTGCCTGCAATTAACTTGAAAGTATGGACCTTAAAGATGTACAGTAATTTAAGTGCCTGAGACCCCAGCTTGTTCATAAGGCCCTTCCGGCCTTGATAAGAAGAGAGAGCATAGTTGTATGTTGTTCATGTTGATCCGCCAGTAAGTCCGTTGTAGTTATAAAGGCAAACTCACTTTCTTTGTAACGTAATGTTAGTCGTTCGATTAATATCTAACTGTGGCAATACAAGCATTCCAGTGGGGGGGTTCTCCCCTTCTTAGGGTATACCTAGTCCATTGCAATAGACCCACATGGCTAGAATACCAATTGATTTTGGTCGGATTGATTCTGACACACCACTTATTCATTAGCCCGGTGTAGTTAATTTAATTTTAATATTATTTTATCTATATATGACTATTGTTACAAACTTGGAGCATATGTACAAGAATTTTAAATTTTAAATCATTTATTATTATGAGAAGACATAACACGCTCATTAGCAATTTCTTAAAGACAATTAGTAATCACACGTAGGCAGACAATTGTGTAAGCAAAACAGGTAACGTTACTAACTCATCTCATATTCTTCTTTCTGGTTTATATAAACAAAGAACTAAGTTTCAAATTTCTTTGTTTTAATTTATATCCTATTTAGTCTGCCATGAATGACAAGGTTCCAATCGGCCTTTGATATTTAGGGCTCTGCGGTACTTATATATTTCATCGTGAAACCTTCTTAAACCAACCTGTGTCACGTCTACTTTTAATTTGCTCATGCTCATCTGCCTCTACTTGCTCTTCTCTAAAAGCGTTTCCAAAAGTAACCATGTCCCGAAAATTCCTATTTCACATAAATGTATAAAATAAATAAAGTGTATATTTGTAATTTCAAATAAACAGATTTTCACGAAATGCATATGGAAGTGTATTTTTTTAAGCAGATATGAGCTTGCCAAAGTGACTCTACCTGCCTGGTGAAAAGCATGAGCATAAATCAAGAGTGGTGGACACCATCATTACCAATGCAAACAATACAACAATGCAGCATGGTTACCCACACTATGGCGGCCTATTGAGATGCTTCATTGGGCCTCCGGTCTCGCACTCACTAACAAAACCCGATAGCACGAACGCTGTTATTTTTGGTTGATCTTCTATGGAAGGGGTAGTATCTTTACCTATGAAGCTTATTAACCTACTTATACATATAAAGAAACCATTTTTTAAATTTATATCTGTCCGTGTATTTCTTTTAATAATAATCTAATCTCTGGAACATCTGAATAGATTTTGACGAGACTTTCACAAGCCGATAACTGATATTATAAAGAGTAACTTACGCTACTTTAATTCTAGAAAAAAAGGGGTACACAAAAACTTAATTAAAACAAATAAATGATAATGAACAATATCCGATTCAAAAGCAACACTAAGCACGAGTACTAGCTGCGCCCCACGGATATCGTGGGGCGCAGCTAGTTTCTAATATAAATCGTGCCAAGTGATCATTGATATTTTCATATGATACAAAATACTAAATTATATATTTAGAATACTGACTTTTAGAAATATTTGTGTAGAAATATTTGGTAGAACAAAAGGCGAAATGACATAGTCTGGGCTTTAGAATACAATCAAGCTCATAACTCATTCGTTGGAAATGTCTTCTGTTTGTTTTTTGTTTAAAAATAAATTAATTAGAAAGGTTAGTATTAGTATTGAATATCGCTAACTTAAAGAATAGATTATACAACTATTTCCAAGTATTGTCGTACAAACAAATGAAGCAGTTGCTTGAAATAGATTAGTAAATAAAAAACAATAAACTGTCTTTTTATTATTATTTATGAGTAGTCCATCACCATCCTCCTTACGAATGTGGTCAATACAGCATACACACATTCGACTATGGCGCCCTGGTGAGAGAGATGCTTTTTCACGACCCGGAATCATAGAGGCAGTGAAACAGGCAGCACAGGAATTAAGATAAGCTGCAAATGTTCAGATAGATAAACTGAAATGTAAAATATAAAAATAAATATAGCTATACAAGTTTACATTGCTTGATTGATTCCTTCTTAAATGTATATATTTTGCAACAGTGTGTATATTTTTTATCTAAGAGGAGACAAGCTTTGCTCACATTTATACTTATTAAATTGTTCTACAAACATGGATGTGCGTATAGTACATAATAACAACTCATATATATATGTATAGATATATATCCCATAGGATAAATTCATACGGAGTTTGAAATTCCTTTGTAATAAGCTTATACGTAAACAATGTAGTGTAGTGAGGTATTATCCTTATAGAACAATAGTAAGTAACCCATGCTTATAAATGAAATAGGCAATGACATGCTTTTCTATTCCACATAGCCATCCTGTCCTTGTAGAAGCTCTCTATTGTCAATATTGTACACGAATTCTTGTATTGTCCTTAGCGCTACGTCTCGTCTATCGTTTGCTGATTGGTTATTCATCATTGTTGTTAATTAACGCCTGCCTCTGTGGAGCAGTGGTAGCGAATGCAACTGCTGTGCAAGAGGTCTCCGGTTTCTATTTCTGAGTCGGACCAAATGTTTGTATGATCTGCAAATATTTGTTTCGGAGTTTCTGTATTTTCTATGTATAATATGTATGTATTTACAACAAAAAAGTATATGAGTATTAATATCAGTTGTCTAGTACCCATAGTACAAGCTCTGCTTAGTTTGGGACTAGATGGCGTTGTGTTAAAATGTTTGAGCAAATAAAAAATAAAAATTATCATATGTGATGAATTCATCGTAGTAAAAGCTAAAATTGAAAATTTGAAAAATCCGCTACGCAAGCCCTAATCCAGTAATCATACGACGAAAATGCCTCACATCATTATGGAAAAGAGCTAATATTCTTACCGAGATTAACCAAACGTATTTAAGAACCACCGCAATGAAACCGGCCTTCAAATAAAAAAAAATATCGATATCGGCCCATCCGTCCATCACAAACAGGCAGACAGACATCGACATCAAACTTATCACACCCCTTATTTGCCTCGGTTAAAACACTTCTTAATAAGAATAAGACTAAGACTGCACCGTGATTCGGAGGTCACGTTAAGCAGTCGGTCCCGGTTGTTATCATACGGTAACAGTCGTAAAGCTTAGTTGGAGGCCTTCGGGCGGTTTAAAAACATCCAACGGCAAGATTTACGTAGCCACAACGTATTCTTGCCAGTCCCCAACCCGCACTTGGCCAGCGTGGGGACGTATGGCCTTAACCCTCTCCTGAGAGGAGACCCGANGGTTGTTATCATACGGTAACAGTCGTAAAGCTTAGTTGGAGGCCTTCGGGCGGTTTAAAAACATCCAACGGCAAGATTTACGTAGCCACAACGTATTCTTGCCAGTCCCCAACCCGCACTTGGCCAGCGTGGGGACGTATGGCCTTAACCCTCTCCTGAGAGGAGACCCGAGCCCAGCAGTGGGACATTATGGGTTGTTGTTTTTTTTTTTTTTAGACTGCTCAGTTGGCCCATTGGCTTAACCGGCCGCCAGGCCTCACAAATTGTTGATCAGTTTCTGGGTGTTTCTTGAATGTTTGTAAAGTTCCTCGCGACTCTGAATGTGTATTCCTAATGCGCGAGTTGTTTTATAAACCGAGATAAAAAAAAATAAGTGTCACAATAGAAAGCACCATTGAGTTCAAAATTTCTTTGACGATGGAGTAACTTATATGCGACAATGAATCGGAACTATGAAACTTTTTTCAACTATGTAATCTTACTTTAACTAAGAGCAACTTTTATAACTTTTTGAATCGTTGTATCTCAGAAACGGTGACTCGTAAGAAAAAAAGTGTTGATACATTTTTTATAGATAGTTTCATGATCTACAATTTTTGTCAGAAGTCTTTTATGATAAAACTTATCGTTTTGCTGAAAATCGCGAAAAATCGAATTGAATCGTGAATATTTCTTTCCATGCACGAGAAGGATGGGGAGTTTTAAATATTATTTATAATTATGTTTTGAACAATTTTTTCAGCTTTTTGGGATTTTAAGTACCTTCGAATGTTTAAATTGACCGGACTATAATAGTGCCATTTCCCTTAAACCATTAATCCTAACATATTTAAATAGGTGATTTTTTGTCATCACGCTCTGATAGTATATAAATTATATATAATACTAGCTGGGCCCGTGGAACCGGTTTCGGGAAGAAGCTAACTTAAATAAAAGTAGCCTAAGTTACTCCTTATGTCATCAGTTACTGTCAGTGACAGTCTTGTCAAAATTGGTCAAGCCGTTCCAGATATTAGCCGGAATAAACAGACCAAGAAAAAAAATTTTAAAAAGTGTTATTTTGGCATATGTACCGTGTATACATACATTTGCATTTAGGAAAAAGCGGTTATTTTAATATAACAAAAAGACACTCCAATTTTATTTATGTGTATTGATGTAGGTACAGTTACGTAACCTTAGAGGGTTACGTGCATTACAAGGGCACACGGAAACATTAATATTTCGACGTTGAATACGGCCATGTTTTGTTGGTAAAATTTTTTTTGGTAACACATATTGTTTGTCTCTTATAGTATTAGTTATATTTACGACTTAATATACTTAGTATTTTAACCCACGACGCAATAGGAGAGTTATTAGTTTATTTGTTTTCTATGTTTAATAAGTATATATTAATTAGTTGTCTAGTAAAGTATGGACCAATTTTGAGGCGGTTTTCTTTTAGAAAATTTTTCTAGCGTTGGTTCCTAGCTCTATTTAAAGAAGATCAAATTAGCTAAGGTATAATTAAAGGAAGTAGAGCCACGCTGATTTCAGCGCGAACGTCGCGGGGAGGTACTACACTCGCACAGAAGATCAACGATCATGGCGTTCGTGCTGTCGTGTTTCGTTGGTGACCGCGAAACCAGAGGCCCAATGATGCAGTAGCATCATTAGACCGACATATCATATCAACAACCCATAAAGTCCCACTGCTGAGCTCGGGTCTCCTCTCAGGAGAGGGCTAAGGCCATACGTCCCCACGCTGGCCAAGTGCGGGTTGGGGACTGGCAAGACAACGTTGTGGCTACGTAATCTTACCGTCGGAGGTTTTCAAGCCGCCCAAAGGCCTCCAACTAAGCTTCACGATTGTTACCCTATGATAACAACCAGGACCGACTGCTGAACGTGACCTCCGAATCACGGAGACGCTCATGATAACATGCCACTAGCGGTCACCCATCCAGGTACTGACCGCGCCGTCGTTGCTTACCCTCGGTGATTGTTTCTAAACACCGAGTGCAACTGGGCTATGAGCGCCTCCATGGTGACCCACATGGTGCGGGTCACTATTCTGCATTGTCGCATTGTCAGCATTCGTATGTACCACTCTTAGATTCTACTTATGCTTTCGATCAGCCAGAGTAAAGTCACTTTGGCAAACTCATACATGAAAAAGGTAATCAGCTATTACCGATATAACCATGTTAACATTTTTTTAATTTTTATAAGCCAACTTTTATTTAAGAATCTCAACAATCAACATGACGATTATTAGACTTGTATCTACTTGGATTCAATTGTTATTATTACGTTCTGTGCTTGGAAAAAAGCGCTTTTAGAAACGGATCCAAGCTAGCTATCCTCGCCGATGATTGGTTGAAGCATCCACACAGGCAGTAAAACCAGCATGTGAAGCCTTCAGCTGAGAAGTCCGACCAGCTATCGTGACTTGAAATAATTTTAAATTCTAAATATTGTTACCTGATGACAAAACTGAATAAATCATTTTATTATGCAATATTGTATTCAAATCGTATTTAAAGACTGACTAATTACTATTGTATGTTTGACCTTTATAATCTTACTACAAATGAAATTTCCATATGCAATATTAACCATAACATTCTAGAAAATTAACTCACTTGTACCTATTTCAGCTAATAATGGAAGGAATGCGACCCGTGACCTTGAGCCGGTTTTACTTTGTCGACGTTCGATGTTGTCGGTGTGCTTTCACGTCTCACAAGCGTTAGTAATAACTGATAGGATAGTCACGTACCATGGAAGAGCCATCCTTCGGCGTGCATGGGCCTACTCGACTGGAATGATATCACCCAATGAATCACTGACAGAAAACCGATGTGAAACAGCGCCTGCGCTGTGTTTCACCGAGTGAGTTAGGATACCGGAGGCCCATATCTCAACCCCTCCACCCATTCCCCATAGGTCGGCAACGCAGTTGTGACGCATCTGGTGTTGCAGTTGTCCATGGGCGGCGGTAGCCGTTTACCATCAGGCCATGCGTCTGCTCGTTTGCACCCTATTCCACAAAAAGGGATTCAATGTTTGAACTAACGAGCTAATTACTGCAGACAAATAATTACAAAGTTCTCAAGCACCTTCATCTCATAAACAAACTAATATACTAAAGCTAAAACAGAATAAGTAGTTTATCGGAATATTCTCTGTTTACGCAAACTTTACTAGAGCTAATATGCTCAGAATTTGTCCCGGTCGTTATAGTTCCCTTTGCCAGTCGGATGGGCACGTAGTTCATTCGTACACTGAAGTGATCACCTGAATAGTTTTCTATATTATTATATTCTACTGACGATTGTAGATGTGTCCCGATCATTGAGTTTAGTTAAGCGAGTTTATGTTATTGTATTTTCACCAACAAAAATGGTTATTAGATACTTTTCCTGTGAGACATAAACTTGCCTATATATTCGAGAATAACGGAGGGATTGGGATCCTAGGAATTCCAAAAGTTGAAACAGTGATCGGAACATCTATAACCATTAGAATTTAGAAAATCAAATGTCATTTTTATTTGCTAATTTAAGAAATATGTGAAAAAACTGGGACTTTTGAGTATCATTTTTTTTATAAAAACTTGAATACTCTCAAAAAGATTTGAGTTTTCGAAAATAATAAGCAAAAAATCGCATCTGAGAAACTAAATTGTTCAACAGCAGCTTAAAGGTGGACCCTAAAAATTGATCGTACTTTGTTACCTACGGGCAACATACGTAACAAATTACTACTTGTATGCGCCTGCAGAAACATAAAGTATTTAGATTGATTAATTTGAATATATCCACACATATGATTCTTGTAATACTTGTTTTTCTCTTTTCCGTTCATTGCTTTTACGCAGTCGTGTTTTATCAGTTTTATAATAATATTTTTTTCTAACTTTTTAGTTCAATTAACCGACAAGTTTTCGAAAATCAATTTGTACTGTCAATCTCGTAGCAATTACAATTCTTTCAAATAATTATCTTCATGTGGCCGTTCTAAGAACTTTTTGGGTATGAGTTTACTATTTGACAATTTGTGTTAAAGTATTTTAGTAATACAAACGTGTTATGATATATATGTTTTTGAAATGGTCTTTTCACGATCTTACATTTGATACTCGCATTGTTAGGATATGAAAAAATACACATTCAACTCCCTTTTTCCATTTAAGGAAGCCATTTTGAAAATTTATATGGCATATCTCACTACCACGTTTCTAATGAATTCAACGATACCTCATATGTCAAAAATAGTGAAACGGTTTGGGATGTAAGCCGTGCTAAAGAAATGGACATACAGGTCCACATACATAAAAACGCTCGAAAAACATAACCTTCCTGATGCAGTCGGGTAAGAAATAAAACAATCTTTAAAAATAAACCCAACTGCACGGCTGGCGTAGCGTAGTTTTAAATGGTCGTCGCGCGGCACAAAGATTTTGTGGGTTTACATTCATGTGATGCTGTGATTTTTATCTATAAAATAAATTCAGTGTTTCTTTTATTCAATTTGACGATATTCAGGTGAATTACACTGGTTCGAATTATGTTATTCTTTTAAGAATAAGACAGTTCACGAATTAGTCCACTAAATATATAGCCGTTTCGCGAGTCAAGCACTTATCGACTAAACGTTGCCTCGTAGGTAAGTCTAAGTAAGTATAAGTTGAAACAAGAGGTTACGTAATTTATTTACACGCATTATTGTACTGTTAATTCATAGTCAATTTTGTCTTTCTGTATCGCAGAAATATTTTTTCAGCAAGTAATCATTAGGTATATAAAAGTATTTTTTAAGATTCCTAGCTGCTGAATTTTAATTCCAATTTAGAGCTTACCAGAGTGACTTTACTCTACCTGATGGAAAGCATGTGTAGAATCCTAGAGTGGAGTTCATTATACTCATTGCGAATACATACAATATTATTTTTGAGGCACATAGTTTATGTACTAATATTGTAAATCGAGAATTTCATTTTGTTGTTTATTATTTTTTTAATTCTGATACGCCATTAATTGGTCTTATATGTAGGAGACATGTTAATATTTTAAGGTAATTTGCTATCTAAACATATAAGTGTAAAAATACGATATATACACAGGAAGACTTACATAACAAATTATTACAGTTATTAGATATGTTAAGAATTAGGGTCATGTGCCATAAACTTTTGATACGTCGCTTCAAGTCGAGAGATCGCCTTCGAATAAAGCTGATCATTTTTATTAGAGCTTCGAACAACTTCGTCTGTAAGCATTTATGTGTTGTATGTTTCTCATAACTTTTATGTTCTCCTAAATATTTTTTTTTAAATAACTTTTAAATAGTCATTTTTTTATTTTCTATCATAAACAGCCTTCTCTAGTCCACTGCCCGACATACGCTACTTAGTAGAAAGGAATTTAGAACATTTTTATACTAATTTGCTATTTTAATATTTTATCATGTTATATTGAACTGAGAATTCACATAGTGTTAATAGTGCCAATGATAGATAATATTGAACTTCGGAACATCGTTATGCATAGCGCCTATTGGGAATATGGTTGCAATTTATCTGCGTCCGGAGTGTTGCTATCTGTGATAAACGTTAACCGATATCAGGCTAATACACTGCGTACCAGTGCGTGTAGGCTCTCATAAATCTCTTCACGCACCAAATTATCTTGATTTAATCGACCGCGTTCTCTTTAATTGAGTTGTCTGTATCGAAGACACGAGTAAAAGAAACAGCAGATTTCGTTTACGTATAAAATACAGATATGGCTTATACGGAATTACTTAGAATATAACGATGGGAAAGTCTCTAGATTTCTTTATGTTTCATTCATTATTCTATTCATTATTATCATAAAATAAAAAATAAATAAGTTTAAATACTAGCTATTCCTCGTGAGTGGTCTCGGACAAAAGGGATTAATGTATGTTAACAAGAACTGGAGATATATACATACAAAACAGGGTATGAAAACGTAAACAATGTATATAAATAAATATTGTGTGACTTCAGAGGGGTTTCAGGTAAGTAATTTCATTAATAAAACAATTGAATCTATTAAAGAGAACTGATGTTATAGGTAATTTTTTTTAGATTTATTATAAAAAGCCCAAAACTAAACAATCTCTATTTTGTGAACATAGTTAGTTGACTTCTTTGATTACCTGCCTACATATGTTAGATGCATGTGAATGTTTATCATACTCTGCCATTTCAGGCGTAAAAATTACACACAGTCCAGTGTTTACTCACAATTATTACTTGAATAATAAAAGGAACAGTTTAAAGGTAGTATATTTTTGTAAAAGTTTTGTAATAAGCCTGCGAATGTTTTAAAGCGGCCTCAACATAATTGCCAAACTTGACCGAGAGGTTGAGTACTCCAACTTAATTTGAACATTAAATACAAGCTAAGATGCTTGACAGGATTGATGTACGAGAACCCTACATAATTAACTTAAAAAAGTATTTACCGACTTTAATTTACTTGTCATTGATGAGTTGTGATAAACTGTATTCTTCATTACCTATTTATTTATTTATTCTTAAACAATCAAGAAGAAGTCCACAGCGAACATTTACCGATCAAATTGGTGATGTTCTGAAGGAGGTCTACGAGTATGTGAAAAGAACCGGCGAGCAAACACACAGCCGTTAATAAATGTGGACAAAGCAAAAGACACGGTTTAAATTTGACTAGCTTAAATTACTGTATGTCAATTCTTATCCATACCTAATTCTATTAATTTTAATAATTTAGTACTATAATGTGTGCTAGGAGCACCTTAGATCTAGGAGGATCTTAAATTTAACATTTAACTACTACGTTTAAGTACATTTAACTAAGCGAAGTTTTACAAATATACAACATCTTTAAAAAAATATCTAAAATAATCGTTATACAGCATACAATAAATGATTTGTGTAAATATTCTAACAAATAAATAATAATAATTTATATTAAAAAGGTTTTTCACCGAAATCACAGAAAAGAATGTGAAGAATAAGTGACGTAAAATCTTTTTTAAATACTTACATAGTTACGAGTGTGTTAATAATGTATCAGAGAGAGTGCGCCATAAGGCCATACAGCGCGCCGTTACACAAATAACACCCGAATCTAAAACGCATTACAGTTCGACTTCGACATATATATATGCCGAATATCGAGCCGGATCGCCCTTCGCTATTGTTTCTTTCTAGCACTATAACTCATTTTCTCTGCTATATATTCGGGTTATTCTGCTTGACCACCACCCACTGCATTGCAATTTAATATAGATTTATCTAAAAACTGAATATAGATTTGTAGTACTCCTTACTCGGACTTGGGTTGTTGGATAACAACAGAATCGTCGGAAACGTGATGGAAAACCGTATAGTATTGATTCATTCGACTATGACATACCATTTTACTGAGTTATAAACAAACAAGTAATCTCGGTCTTAATGTTGATTTATTAAAAAATAACCTTAAGTCTCATTCTCGTATCAATTTGTTTCTCATGTTGAACTCTGAAACTATCAGTTTTTTTAAGACGTCACATTTTTTTTTAAAACGTGTCTAATATCGGATAGTTAACATCAGGCTCAGACCAATAATAGCCGAGCATGATTGAAAAGACACAGACAAATTAGCGTTTATCAGCTAGTTCTGTAATATAATAATAAACGTACATTTTATTAAAGTAATTTTCAATTATTTTGAAAGTCATTGATCTATTCGTATTCCAACGAAATATTGGAATTTGATTGGTATTCTGTTCCTACATCGATTGGATACTATTAGATTGTATTGTATTTGATCTAACTCAAAATGGGTGTAAAGTGAATATTTTATAAGTTCAAAAACTTCAACTATATTCTTATCAAATGGACTTTGTCTTAGTATCTTATTTGTGAGTTATTTATTATGCAGCAAATGAAAGAAGTTTCTTAATTACTGTCCCTCTTTTTGTTCGTACCATATTTTGTTCAAAATGGTTATATGTAATAATTAATGATAGTTAATCAAACATTTTATGTTTGATTAATTATCATTAATTATTAGGATATTACTATTCTTTACGTATGATTTTATACATTTTGAATTGTCAACCGCTTGAAAAAAAAACAAGCACCAAGTGTTAAGTGAAGTTTGCATACATACATGTGGGATGTGGCTCGAAATGAAGTAGATTTCGTAAATCAACACTTTATTTTATATTTTAACAGAGTAAATATCGTAACATATTAGTCTCACACCCTGTACAGCTGTACTGTCGCTTTGACATGACAAGGTAAGTTCACAATTGAAAGCAAAATAATAAAAAAACAAATACAACTAAACTACATACATAAGAGATCCAAATTGAGTAAGCCACTTTTGAGATAAAAGCAAAGATAAACAGACAAATATATTTAAAACTATTATTTTGATTTCTGTTACTTTAATAAAGACCGCTTCTGCCTCCGTTAATACGTACCACAGAAAAGAGTATCATATATGATACACACTTACTCAAAATCAACCAATACGTAATAACAAACAATCTCTGTTATGCATATTAAGTATTCACAAGAAAATCTGAAGAAATTACAACAGCAAAGGCATTTTCCTACCAAAGGTCCTTCAACATGATATGAGAAAAGTTTTGCAAGTAGGGAAATGAAGTGCTTCTTTTTAAGTCATTGGATGCGAGAGAAAATTACTATCTTATACGTATATACCTACTTTCATGAGAATTTTGTTATAACAAAAGTTTTCTCTTGAATAATTTTCGAAGCATTCTAAATACGTGTTAAAACCTGGTATGAACTAGTATTAAATAAGTCAGGGACCTAATGAATATATTCTATATTTGTTATGTTAATAACACTACTAGCGAATACATCATTATCATCATCATCATCAGCATCATTACTACTCTACACTTACACTACTATGTACAGTTTGCAGCAAATGTATTATTAAAAGAAAAATTATCAAAAATCATTTCAACTCGAACAGGGTATATGTTTATATCATTAAAGAATCTTATATTCATTGATTTTAAGTTCTATATGTAGAACAATAGCGATAAAATCCAATATCTACCTCATAGTTTAACCCAATTACAAATATATATGGCACATTAGTTTTCATAGCCATTTTCTCTTTTTAAAGACAACTCTATCGCTAGAAATAAATCTTATGACTTTACAAAAATACATGAAAGGGATCACAAAGTGGTTTTTTTAAGACAACTCTCGTATTAGGAATATATATTTCTGTGTCACGGGGAACTTTACAAACATACAAGAAACGGACACAAAGTACATCCAGACTTAGAACAACAATTTATGGATCACACAAAGTGTTTTCCCATGTAGGATTCCAACCCACAACACTTGGCGTAGTACGAAGCGGTGTGGCGACCACTGAAACCTCTAGGCCAACCGTGTAGTCAGTTGTTTTATTTACATTCTGTCCTTACTACATGGAAATCATGCAAGTAACAGTTTTTTAAAATCTCTACGACAACAACTATAACAGCACTTCCAATAAAATCAATGCATCAATAATTTCATGGTGAGATTGTTGGCAGCGGTTCATTAATCATCTGATTATAAAACCATTGAAATTCCAGTAACAACACAATGACAACAGTTAAACTAAGCATTTAAACCCCTTTTTTCATACATCAACAGCATTCAGACTCATTTATCATTAGAATAACAAGCCTGCAAATTATCTCGTTTTCTCAGAAGTAAAAGACACATTTTTACTTTTTTTATCACCTAATTTTTTTGTTAAAACTGTGTATATTTTCATATCCCAATTTATAAACTTCTTATGTGTGTACGTTTAGAAATGCCCTCGATCATCCCATCGCAGTTTTCCCCACAGGGAAACAAACCGGTTAAAACCAGACAAAGTGCCATACTGTGCCTAAAATTTTATCTAAGTTACAATCAGCGTCAGTTTTACTTTACCAAGACTTGCTTTCTGAGATTAAATGCACGAACTCCGAAACATGATACCCCAATGTATATTAGTTTCCTAATAATCTTTGTAAAGTTTCGGTGACTTACGATGTCTTGTTGACAATATGAATTTTCTTAATCGGTCCACATATGAGTAAACTTTTAGAACCTCATTTTCTGAAGTTAATTAAAAAGTATTACGTACTTTGATATGTGCATCTACTATCGTGATGATATCCAAGAATCACTACCTACAACTATTAGGAAGCCTAGGATAGCTTAGTAAGCAATACAAGTCTCGGCAATTCATACGTAAGACGCATTTGTTCGTATACTATACATCTAACTGGCTACATAATAGTAATACGAGTAGACAATTAATTAAATCGGGCCCGTCCAATGGAACATACGACGTATGTCATATTATAAAATAGTTGTTTTTTGTTTACGCTACCTATATTTTACAACGATATTTTAATGTTTAGAAAAATGATACCTTATTGTTGAACGATATAATAATTATATTTTAGATAGATTAAGTATTTACTTCAAAAGAATGCTTTTTCCCTTGGATTCTAGGCAGACCATTTTTGCATAATAGCTAAAACCTTCAGTACTACAGCTCTAGATAAACACTATCATTTAATATTAACAAATTTATATTGACTGTACAACTACTGTATAACTATTTGCAACTATGAACTGACTGTACAGGAACACAAAATGCTGCAATTTTTATATTTATAAATTTGTCTAACCTTTTTGACCCGTTACTTTTACAAACTTCGTGAGTATGTTTATGTATTTATTTCATTAAATTAAGTTTCTTAATAGAGTGGGAGAGCGACGCTTCCGCATGAATGGGCTGGTTCCACCGGAGTGATACCACGGCCTCACAGAAAACAGGTTTGAAAAATCAATTACGCTGTGCTTCACCGAGTGAGTGCGGATACCGGAAGCCCATACCTCAACCCCTCTCCCCATCCTCCAAAGGCTGGCAACGCACCTGTGACGCCTCTGGTGTTGCGGATGTCCATGGACGGCGGTAATCGCTTACCATCTGACGATACGTCTGCTCGTTTGCCCGCGATTCCGTAAAAGAAATAGAAGCATTTGTCCAGTAGTGAACTTTAAAGACTGTTGAAAGTATTCGATTACATCACTCGACCTTCATAGGTGGAATTAGTATCTAAGTTGTGAGAGAGGTGAGGTGTTTGTCGTAGAATGATCTAAGTGATGAAGCATCAGGTTCGTCATTCGTTTTTAGTTAACTGTTAAATATAAACCTACTTAATATTTAAACATATCGACCAGATATATCTTTAGTATGGACGTGAGTATTCACGTCCATACTAAAGATATATCTGGTCTGTCTGTCTGTCTGGTGTCTGTGTGTCTGGTCTGTCTAGTGGATATATTTGGTCGAACGCATGTAAACGCGTCAGAGTACAAAAGCATCCAGGTATTGTGTATCTATTGGCTCAATGTAATTATTCATCTTATGTAATAGGAATAAATAGCTGTTGCACTCACCAACGAAACACGATAGCAAGAAAGCTGTCATTTTAGGTTGGTTTTTTATGAGAGTTTAGTACCGTCCCGGTTGAGCCAGTTCGCTCGTACTGAAACTTCTACTACCTTGATCACCTCACTCTACCGTGAAATCAATTTAGCTATTTAGTTTAAATTGGCTAGTTTTATTTTACCACTTTAACTTGAACTGTCTTCGTACACTTTCCATACAGTTACAGGTCTACATAAAAGGTCTAGTAGCAGACTGTTCCGGTTATTGTTGTTGTTAACTCTACCGTGAAGTAAATTTAACTATCCAGTTTAACTTGTCTAGTTTTATTTTACCACTGTAACTTGAACTATCTTCGTATATTTTTTCATACAGTTACAGATCTACATAAAAGGTCTAGTAGCAGAGTAGTTCGGTTGTTGTCGTTGTTGACACTGAAATTGCTTCTTTATTAGCGGTTTTCAGTAATTTTTGAACATGCTTTTTTTTAAATTTCTACTCTGTTATACATAAACTTTTAGTATTCAAGCTCTTTAAAAATTCACTAATACTTATGAAGAATTCTCCTCACGTAATAATGTATGTAGGAAATATTGCCATCCCCACAATAAACATATACGTGCATTGAATATATAAGATATGCCTAATAGAGAAGCCAATTGAGAAATGCTCCTATACATATAACCTTGATATTAAATAACCTGAGCTTACTCGTGTTTGTGTCCCTTCAAGTCCTTTGGGACGAAAGCCGCCAATATAGGGTTTAATGTTCCTTTACTAATTCAGTAGTTTTATTCCATTACAGTACGACTGACAATAGTTCGTGGCTGAGCTGTGCTTTCGATTTCAGATGTCATGTTTTGGGATTCCATATTTCTAAATATTTGTTTACAAATTAGTTTGTATGTTTCTAATTTTGTGTATTATGATATTATAAAGAGAAATGCCCCAAGTTAAGAGCGGTATTTTTTTACTATTTTAAAAATGTAAACTGAATCTTATATTGACAACTGCACTCCTAAATAGGCTACTAAGCTACCGGTGATTAGGAGCAACAGTGCCGACCCCCTGTACAGTTGTGTGTGTGTGTTTGTGGATGGGTGTGTTAGTGTGTGTATGTGTGCTATATATGTGTATATATATATATATATATATATATATATATATATATATCTATGCGTATTTGCCTGTGTATGTGCCTATGTAGGTGTGTGATGTGCTTGCTTTTATCTAATCAAAAAGTTCCTCATAGCCTAACGTTAATAAATATTTTGCCACAGTCTTTATACAGGCAAAATATGTCAAGCCGTAGATGTTACATGTTGCATTAATTTTAATGTACAAGGACGGACCAAGCTGCATAGAAAACCTGTTAAAGAATGATGTATATGTATGTGGGACGATACAAATTTTACCTTTTCTGCGTGTCGTGATTTCTCTGTATGGCGTATGTAGATGTTGTATCATAACTATTTGTAGTAGTGTGTAGTAGTTTTGACTTTGAGAAAATCATAATGGTAGTAAATAATAATAAATAAATAAATAAAATATGTTCAGACATTTTGACACACAACGCCATCTAGTCCCAAACTAAGCAGAGCTTGTACTATGGGCACTAGATAACTGATATTAATACTTATATACTTTTTTTTGTAAATACATACATATTATACATAGAAAACACCCAAACTCCGAAACAAATATTTGCAGATCACACATATGGTCCGACTCAACAACACACAATCAACATTTGGTCATCACAAAATCGACAATCAACATTTGGTCCGACTCAGGATTTGAACCCGAGACCTCTTGCACAGCAGTCGCATTCGCTACCACTACGCCACAGAGGCAGTTATGAATAATGAACTAAACATGAAAAAGCACATGGGTAAGTTAACTGTTAGTTCAAAAGTAATAGACAACCTACATGTAAAACTTACTGAATTTCGGCCAAAACAGGAATTGTAGATTTTCTGCTACAAGACGCATACGTGCAAATTTACCCAAGTGCGTTGATTAAAGGAGGATTTGACGTTCCATGGCTTACCATGGGATGGTGAATTGGCTATTTTTAATCGATTGAGTTTACTCAACCGATTAAAAGCAGCCAATTTACCTAATAACCTTTCGCTCAATTCAATCACAATTCATCGATCATATGATAGTTATAGTTTTTGTAAAAGGAAAACTTATCTACGAACAAACTTTATTTTCTGATCTATAAAGTCTATTTAAAAAAACACTTCAACATTAATTTTAATATATATATAGTAGATATCACTACACAGTGCCCAAAGTGTGAAAATCCGTTCATTATGAGAACCATACACATTTGTTATGATATGACACATATATTACGCTATATAGGCTCAGACGAATTATTTCCTCTGTCACCCTAAGGGGATATCGTATTATACGGTAAACTTATCTAATGTTATTTTCCCGATAAAGTCTTTCCGACAATAACAGTATATCATTCTGAATAAATACCGTGACGATGGCGCCATCTTGTTTTCTTTCGTGATCTGTATGTTTTCATGTAATAATAATATAGCACAAACCATCCTGATAATCTCAACAAAAAAGAAGCAACCTTTTGAATTTTTTTAAACTCGTTTCCATGTTAGATATATTTCAGTTCCGTGTTCTTAAAGAAAATTGTACGTGTGTTAACGGATTAGTAAAATGGACGGTCACCACCCCTATTCCTCCAGTGGGTATGAAAGAAGCTAACTAAAAGAACAAATAAACAAAAAAGATATTTACAACATTATTGTTTCATAAAACCCACGAGGGAAAGAGAACTAATGGTCGACTAAGTTCGTGCCCAACCCAGGGGTCCGCAGGTGCCTCAGCTTGGAGTGCGCTTGCGACTGAATTATCTATCAGCCATGCGTCCCCAATCAGATCACGGGATTTCGGCTAAATGCCACCCACTTTCAAGTAAGGAACGAAGAAACAGCGTCATCGCTAACGTTTCCAGGGTGCACCACGTTCAGATTTTCTAGCTCAGCCCTCCATTTTTTTTTTACCCTCGTGCCTTCGCCCCACCGGGGTTTGCGGCGGGGCGGTGTTACGGAATCAAACCGACTAAAACCACACGGTGTGCCACTCTGCGCCTGAGACGGGACGGATCCGGGAACCGCTTTCTTACGCCATCTAGAGCTCAGCCCTCCAAGCGTAACCTTAGCCTAAGACATAACCTCTTAGAATCGGTAAATTATATAAAACTGTGAGTAAATTCTGAACCTTCATTGTACTTTCACTGTAAACATTAACCGAAAAATTTAAACATATCTATAAAAGTGGGTAAAATTTCAATCCAATATTAGGTAATAATTGTACTTATTGGTTATTATTGTATTTTTCTTTTACATGTTCGTAATAATAAGAAACCTATGCCATTTGAGAACATGTTTAGCATTCAAAACGACTATTAACTTTAAATGGACTATTGACATCGTTAGTTAGGTACAAGTAAAGGTAATAAACACACAAAAAACCTATTAACCCAAAATTACGACATATTCATATTAATGTCAAATGAGAATAAATGTCAGAACATTCAAAATGGTACCTTGCTTACGTAAATAAAATGAAACGTATGCCCATAGTATCATATTTCTCCCCTGGGTATGTTTCAGCCATCGCCGGCATACATTGGTTTTAGAGCATACCAATGTCAGGGTTTAATTTATAGTTTTCGAAAAAGACATTATAGCTTTAAATTAAATAAATATGATGAAATAAATGAAATGCTACATTTACGTTTATTACATGTCGACATTTGTATTTATGGTAAATAACAACAACTAACTATTGAATAGTTAAGGTATTTTAATGATTATTTTTAAACTCAAGTAGTTGGAAAATATCCTGTGTCGCTGAAGACTACATGAAACGGAAAATAAAGACGTCCAAACTCAGAATAAAAAAATATAGAGCACAGCTACTAATCGAACCTACAAGACTCAGCGAAGAAAACGACGTGGTGATACGCGATTTTCGATTTTTCGATTCTACCAACTAACCAACCTTTACATTTATGAATGCTAACGTACAATTTATGTTATGTTCATATTAAATTTTATAACAAATAGAACGAGTGCCCCTCGTAACACTCAGGAATCGGTTGATGGATTACATATCTGTCCACGATGCAACTGAAAACGTGTTATTAAAGCCCACGATAATAGATTTGATTTTTTTCCACAAATTTTTGACAAAATTGAAACAAATATTTCATTGCATATGTATATATTATAGTCAAAACGACAGACTCGCCTGCAACGAAAGGACTCGGCCGAACACAAAGAACAACGAAACTTTAAAATCAATTGAGCATGCTACATCTTCTGACATCCTTTAGGTCTAATAATATATAGCTAATCCTCAGGGATCATCGCTAATCCTTGAATAGTGTTTGTGACCGAACTAAATAGCTCTAATACTCAGTAAACATTTTAGACTGTTTACTCATTCTGATCTCTACTTTCACATACGATGTTATGATATTAAATGTATTAGTGATTAAAAGTAGTTTTAGCTCAGGCATTTGAAATAGGGCCCTGATATTTAAAAACACTACAAAACAATCTTCAGAATTAATTTTGAATATCTGTCATGGGTTAGTAAATATGCTCCAGAAAATTAAAGTAAAATGTCGCTCTTCATGGCATCTTTATATAATATCTTTAATTCACTTTATGTAAAATAAAAAATGTTATTAATTTTCTTCTATATTTCATTATCCATAGTAGGTACTAGGTTGCCTGGAAGAAATTGCTTTTTAGCGATAAGGCCGCCATTTGTACACGGTCGTTAATATGTTATGCTCCTGAATGTAAACTGTTATAGCTGGTGTACAATTAAGTTTATTCTATTCTATTCTATTCTACCTTCTATATCACGGTGTTTCGAATGGGTTATATTACTCGTGGTCCCGGGTAAACTGGTGACGTCTATCTATATCTCTAGTCTATCCGTGTCAGTCGTCTATTTGTCGCGAATAATAAGAAAACACTTTTGTATAATAACCAATTTAAAATGGTTTCCTGCCTGGCCGATGACCTCTGACATAGACCAAACTATTATTAAAACTACCTTAAACAACATCTGTAAACTTACTATCTTTCATTTTAAGTCCTTGAAATTCAGGTGAGATATTTTATAGACCATAATAATAATGTAACATAATGAAACCTTCTATCATACTAGCTAAACAAAATAATATCAAAGGAATATGTTGTTTACTAACGTGTTTCGACATTATTTTTATTTATTTTTTTCCTGTCTCTCCCCACGTACAGATAAGTCATACCTTTTACAGCTTTCTGATTACAAATAGATACAAAAGTTTCATAAGAAGTTAGAAATATTATTAGATATCGCGACACAATTAGTTTCTCCGCCTTCCTCTTACTGGATATCTTCTTTGTAGATAAATTAAGTATTTTATAAATAATTTTGTGTGTATAATAGCCCATGAAGATAATATTCGTTTACTTTTATTGTTTATTTAGTAAGCTCTAAGTAGTTCTGAGATACATTTGGATATGATTTTATAACAATTTTGTTGAATCGAAAGAATTCTGGAACCTTTGTAATTTCGGAAGAAGTCTTTTGCAACGTATTGTTGTTTTTCTCGTCTTTCGGGGATGCTACTGCCTCAGAAGACCCCTCTAGCATTTTTCTTCTAATTTTTTTCTCTTGCCCATTGTAAATATTTAAAGAGACTTGTAGTCTTAAAAATGTACTAAGATAACAAAAAACAAGAATCGTAAATAAACAAGTTGATATTAAATACAATCTTTCAAGTTCAAATGTCTTGATTTTCAAAAATAATATATTTATACTATAAATAAACAACTTGATTCTATTGAGATTTATTTAGCTTAATTGACAAGATATATAAGTCCACAATACTAACAAATCTAATCTCATCAAAGTGGCGTGCAATGATTGTCAATATTACTGTTTCTCATGAGGAGAATCTCATTGAAGAACACAGACATATTTTGATTGATTTGGTGAAGATTGCCGATGTGTGATTTGTATGTATCATATCCGTCAATGGGTGGAAAGCCACCTTGAAGAGGTTGTTACATCAGAGGAGACCTTTGGAAAATAAGTCGAAAGAGAGCGAGCAATTACAATGAAATGTGTTGAAATTTCTATTTCGATACTATAAGTATTTAAAGTCACTCACTTTCCCAATAGAACACTTCCACAAATTTACAATAGCTAACTCAACTAAGCTTTATTTGTTAAAGAGTTTCATGGGTAGTTATAGCAAAGTTCAAAATATATCGAATATATATTTATTAGAATCTATATCGTGGCTATGATTCGGGTAACTGTTCGAGGACGGTACTAGGAAATCATAGCTAGGAAAGTTAGCTCGCTCCAGTTACGAGTGAGTTTATTACATGAAATACTATTCAAAACAGATCAAAATCAAATCAGCCAAAGCATATAATTTATTAACATCAACATATTGATTGCGCTATGCCACAAGCTTATCGACATTTATTATGTGGATTGGGAAGTAACAGATAGTGTTCAGATCTTGTGGCTATACATACCACAAGTACTATTCTTTATCTCTAGCTACTTTTGAGATTTAGCAATTTTAATAGTAATAAAAATGTAGTAGTCTTACAGATATTATTGAAAATAATTAATTCTAAAATATGTATATAGTATATCGGTAATTGCGGTAAAGAGTGCACATACGATATTATCCTTGAAACAGCATATGCCATATGTTTGACGTTTGCTAAGGGTGGACCTCATAGTTCGTATTAAATATCGAAATCTCACATCTACTTATACTTCGGTAATGTCTGACTGATCTAAAAGGATGATTATGACAGTTGACGTTTAGTGTTTGGATGTCTTTAAGCCATAGTGAGAATATACAATTACGATTACAAATGAACAATCATCAATATAATATATGAAACATCATTAATTGTTTTAAAATACGAATAATTTATTCTCCTTTTTTAAGAATTATCTTACAAGTACTTTTTATATTCTATAAATATAGCTAAAGATCGCGGGTGTATTTCTCAAATTAAGCTAAAATTATACTATCATAGCTGCATATCGGAACAGATAATGTTTTGGACATTGAAATGAAAATGCACTAGAATTTTATATGTAAAATAAAAAAAAAATGGATGGCAAAAATCTAAATGAAATTTTCTTGTTTTTATTTTAATTTACTTTATTCGGGGAGCTTACAGCCAAATTTACAATAAACATATAATATTGCTTCACTATATACCAATTGAAAGCTTCGGCATGTAGAAAGAAGACAGTGCTGTAAAATATAATTACACTGTAATCAACTGTAAAATATAACAGAACATAGACAGGAACATGCTAGGACAGTGTTTCTTGTTCATAAGACATTAGACTTTTGATATTATTTTTGCTATTGTAGAATAAATTAATGCATTCAAAATGGTATAGCTCATTAAATAACCTGGAAACTGGAAACTTGTTAAATTGTGTTTAGTGTCAATATTAATAAAATATACTCAAACATCTTTTTCAACACGTGACATTTGTTTTTATCACACACATTTTTCCTCAAACTTAAAAAAGTTTATACTACGCAACCTAAGTATTTTATTTTGTAAATTCGTATAACCTTTCGTACGTGACGAGTCCTGTAGCAGGACACGTCAATAATCGCGCAACGTGATGCATCCTGTCACAGGACGCGGCACAGATGTTTGTTTANAAAAAATACTCTATCTGTGACGAGTCCTGTACTGGGATTCACGGATGCGCGGAATTGTCATTTTATTATGTCACGTATGAAAGGATAATATTATAAATAGATAACAAACAATGCCCATAAGAAATATTTCAAGATCCGGCGTCAAACATTCTGGTCGACCCAGATATCAAACCTAAGTCCTCTTCAGAGCACTTGCATACGCCACTACTATTACACAGTCCAAACCGAGCCATATATTTCATAGGTACTCCTATTGAAAATTACTCAGCGCAGCTAAAAATATTCACAATAAAATAGAGTTCTTTAAATGACGTTGCTATAGATTTTAATGTTTATGAATGTTACTCATTCTCAAAACATTAGCATATAACAAGAAACGTCCAAACATAGTACGCCACTTTTTAGGAGTTTTACCTTGAGTGCGCAAACTAGGAACATATCCAAAATGACGAACAAAATAGTTAATTAATTTTAGGAATAATTCAGTGATACTTTTGGATGTGAACTTTTTAATATTGTTTAAATTGTCTTTTATACTATAAATATTAAGAATGTAAGTAATAATGTTTTTTCGGTTCAGTTTCATGATACGAAAAGCATACAAGCCAAAATAATAAAAAATTAGAAACCCCCTACGCAATATATGCCTTACATCATTTTGGAAAAGAACTGATACTCTTAAACTGCTTTGCCGATATAACCAAACATAGCTACGAACCACCACAAGGAAACTGGCTTTCAAATGAAAAAAATTAATCGAAATCGCTCTAATCGTTTGAGAGCTACGGTGCTACAGACAGATA
>PKRV01001041.1:43600-173761 GCA_003709505.1 Hyphantria cunea
ACACACACACACACACACACACACACACACACAGACACATACACACACAAAATAAAAATTAAAGTAAAAAAAAATAATTAATTACTAACAGCTACTTAATAATAACAAAAAAGATCACTTCGAAATTCTCACTATTCGTCTCTATTTAGTATCTCTAAAATAATTTACTATTTGTCCAAGGAAAATTTCTACTAAAAAATTCTTAACAGTTATCCAGTTTACCAATAAAAAGTTTCAAAAATTGCGCTAATCGTAGGCTTATTTACCTATTTACTAAGTTGAAGATTAGACCAGTGATAAATCTGTTTGGGATTAAATTCTTTTAAACGCTAGCTATAAGAACAATGATTTGTTTTGCGTCGGTGCCCATGGTACCATCGGCCCAACCGGATTTAATGGAGTCTTCAGTACTTCATTCAAATAAGTGTGTAATGAAAGAAACGACATGTAAATAGCGATAATATCGTATATTATTTTACATATAACAATGACATCACATATCTTAAAGTAGTTGTTGACAAATTTCTTACTTTTCTAAACTACATACACATAGGCTTGCTATGTGCTATGACACTTTACAACATCATATTACAAAAAAAACGACGAAAATGGTTACGATGTTCAACATTGTGTGACACTAACCCAACTTGTGAAATATGAAAATAATAATCACATACGACCTTAACCATAGCTATACTACTATTACAATTGATTATTGTTCGTGGGGTAAATTTTAAATCATGCGAAAAATTTCATTCTTGACAAATTTCAAGATAAGATCCATTAAAAAGATAACTCCCGTGAGACTTTTAATAAATAATATATTTCGTTATAGTTACCGAAAGAAAAAATAATAAGTATGACCAAAGTTTGGGATTTGTAACTTTGATATCTTTCAATAATGCTTTTTTATTGTAATTAAAAACTCATAAGTCACTTCCATTCATCCATTTAAACCTTTGACTCTCTTTTTCTTTTTCTCTTTTTCTTTTGACAGCAGCAGCGAAACAATTGGATCGGTTGCATGTGTGGGCGTGGTAGCACCCGGTCGATCTTGCTCATGGACAAGACATGACTCTCCCTATCTAACTTCGTGACTTTCAATGAAGGATTTCACGAAGGTCGACACATTAAACATTATGAATTCACACTATCTGAGCTTTACATTCATTTAATTTAATTACCTTACTTGTTACATGTTAGCTCATGTCGCGGGAAATTAAATCACATAAATTTTATTTAACAACATTCAGCCTTCTGACATAATTTTATACTATATATAATTTATATTGTGCTTAGCACATACTTTTACAATCACCACAAATAACATAATTGAAAAAGTATTTCTTAATAACAAAGTTCACGCCTCAATCTATTTAATTCTAATGACTTACTATGTTCAAAATTACTGATAAAAAAAATGACAAAATTTTACTTTTAGATTTTATAGGTATAATTAAGATTATCAACACTTTAATGTATGTTAAAATACATCTTGTTATGAAGAATGGCTGAAGACTTAAATGATCTTTACAATGTTTAAACGTTCACCTAAATATATGCATATAGCTATAATCGTTTTATAAGTAAAGTTTATGATGGCTCCGCCTAAAACATCAATTTTTACGGTAATTTTTTTCGGCACTTTCACTTATATTTCTGCTACACAGATTAGAACTATAAAACCTCACTGGACCACCTAAGTGCACACGTACGTCTGAAATTTCAACAAAGATATAAATAACAACGGACAACAATATTATCTTTACAATTTGATCACGTAGAAATGGCTACAAAATACGTCACTCTAATAGGCCGTCGATCACCGACACTTGAAGTTTGAGCTCTGCGAGGAGCTTTTGCGTTATCACTGTTAATTACACAGACGTGTCTCAGGTAAGTCCACCAATGTTACAATTCACGTGGTACATGTAGGTGGCCAGCTCTTCTCCGGTGAGCTCGTCGTCAACTTCGCGTAGGCTGGAATTTGAGATACTGCGAGGGGACTCGACTGAGTCGGAGGGCTCGTTGATGCGAAGTCTCCAGGCTCGCCCCCAGTGGCCGTTACCACTGGGTGACTCGTTGACTGTGGATAGAGCTCGTCCGTTGTAGCACTGCATAAAAAAAAGTGAGATTAATACCCCAAATAAAAATAACTAGTACTATAAAAGTTCATTTAAGGATATTACCTCGAGTTTTAATTAACCCAAGCTCTTGTCTATATTCTGTCATTCAATTAGCGTGGGTAAGAATACAGGATGTGCATGTGCAATTTCAATTGCTCAACTATTAAGCCTCTGCGGCCAATAGCAATAAAAGTTAAACCATTACGATGTCATAATTACAAGATGATACTCCTAGAAAAATATTGCAATATATACCACCTTTTTAGAGACTACTTATCGCTAGATGTTAATTCTTCTTGTTTGACGTCAATTGCAAAGCGAAAATTGCCGTCCAAAATACCTATTGCTAAACGATCAACGTGAGTTTGGGGTACAAAGAATATAATAGTATGTTAATATTTGATGTAATTACATCTTATCAACAGCTTTTAATAGTCAACTGCTGGAGTATGTCCAGTATTTCCTTAGAAAAGAGCCTTTAGCCTAATATATCATTCAACCAGACAAATTGGTATAGAGTTTGTTTCAATTTTTTTTTCAATTTGTGGTAAAATTGACTTATATGGTTTACTTCTTTTGTCGTCTTTTACGACACCTATTTTATATTTTTAGTCCGTCACCACAGTTCATCATAAATAAATAAAATAATTACAAAAAACATAAAGCATACCAAAATTTAGTCCATGCAAAAGCTTTTTTTTATGTATTCTGATTTAATTAACGTGTAAGCTTGCCCACAACCAGATGCTGCAAAATACCAAAGATAATGTATAATAATAGAAATCCTAGAATTAATTTTTTATTTTCAATTTATATCATTTCTTTATAAAGAAGGTGTTAATGGGTAACCGAGCATGTTAGCACATTGAAAAGTTATCCTGCTATCCTATCCAGGTTAGCCAGTGGATAGGTGACCATTCGGTCAACACACAAAGAACACAGTAAGTGAACTGTCGGTCCCGATTGACAAACGAGCATTTGCGGTAATCGTTACGGGTTGGAGCCGAAAAAGTACGACAACATTCTTTCTATAGAACTTCAAAATTTGTGCTTGGGTTGAGTGTAACCTGGTAGTATTGATGGGATATGAATGATTAAATAATCATCTCAAAATGATATCTATGAAACTTTTTTCTTTTTTGCGCCATCATTAATTTTTTTCACCGCTGTTGTTAGTTTCTAACTAATTTTTTTATTAATTTACTAAGCCGAAACTAAATTCTCTAATACAAGTTTATAGAAACTAGTATAACGTATTAAAATCCTAATGTTTTTCTTATAAATTATCACGTTTTATTTTTATGTGGCGCGCACAGGTGAGCAAGACCTACAAAATGCTATTAAAGCCCCTAATAACACTTTTACGATATCCACGGTCATAGATCTTGTCGTAAACCCTCGGCACGACACACCTAATCTTGGAAGGGCACCACATCGCCAATAATGTCCCGTTAATTCCAGTATGTTTTCTTTACAATCAAATCACAAAAGGTTTTTAGATAGCCATTTTTAATCACAAATACTAAGAGGTTACTAAAAACATATTTGAATCCTGTAGTTTTTAGAAGACAAAGATGTAATTTTGCAACAGATCGGTGTTCTTTGATCGAAATTAACTGAGCCAAGTCAAATGCCCAGCAACAGTCAGTTAACAAAAGACTTTCTCGGGATCCATCACTACTGAATCACTTAAGTTTCTACAATTTCTAATTATTTACATAACTTTCTGAGTCTTTGTTCTCCGAAACTAATTTCAGTTGACTTAATGGTTCATTGACCGATGTATTTATTTACTATTTTTTTCTTCTTGTTAGTGCTACAATATCTAAAAGGATGTTTTACAGTCCATGTTATTCGTCATCAATTAATCGGTTACCTAAATATACCTAATTATTTATATGAAAAGAGGCATTCTGTAAGAGAATTTCTCTAACAGAATCTCAAAATATAATTCAAAATAGCAGTATTGGAGCTGGCTTTTCAAATAAATGTAATGACACAGTAATGGTAACTGAATACTACGTGACTTGTATCCAACTTGTATCAATCATACTCAGCTGAGTTAGTAATTTTTCCTACGACCATAATACTGTGTGCTCGTGTATCTCCCTTATTGTGAACTTAAACACGTTCTGAAAAAATGTGAGTACTGATATTACAAAAAGCTTTTATTAATAGTCCAGTGGATTACGCAGACAAGGTAATTAATGTAACCCCAAAATTGTCAACTAAAACGCTTCCATTGTACAGTGCACTAATTATAACTTTTTAAACAAAGCAAAAAAATAGTTTAGGAAATGTTGTACCAAGTTGTTAAGTGTCATTTACAATAAGTATACATACTTAGCTACTATTACTCTCACGCAAAGATATTCAAGGTTTATTGCGTATTGTATTTTTTATGATCGTCATAATATGCCACAGGCAGATAAATTGTTTTTGCGACAACAACACAGTTTAACATAACACTTTATTCGATTATTGAATTAAACTGGTAACATTGTTATACAACATTCTATTCTTAACACTTTTCACTTTTCGTAATAAACATATCTATTTATAACTAGCTTTTGTTTGCAGTTTCACCCACGTAAATGTCGGTTATTGTGGTGTTAAAACTTTTTTATTTGTCAACCGATTGAAATAACACAAATACTAAACGTTAAGAGATCTTTAACAAAATACATAAGAGGAAACTGCATCTAAATCAGATTCAGCATGGGGTGATAATAGAGGATATAACCTATACTGCAATGATATATAGTATTGGCGCGACTTCTACATACAGCGGCAACAAAAATATATGACAACAGCATCTACCGAAGATACACTGAACCACGGAGTAACGTAGTGTACGAAAAAGCTACCAATCCTGCATCGCACAATGAAAGTTCTCGCGCCGATTAACATATATACAAACATCCCAACATCAACCGTTGGGCAATGGCCCGCCAGGCATGATCACCTCGCCTGGTTGGAGGATCCTGCCTTTGTGTTGGAGGGACATGTGCCCCGTTCCTCCACAGTATAAGTGATATTAAACACACCTATTAACATACCACCACCGAGAATTGCTATCCGAACTACGACTACGCAATAAATGTCCGCTCGACATATACGAACCTGTTTTGAACATTTATCAGAACAGAATGCTGAATTTGAAAGAAGCAGCTTTAACCTATTGCATAAAATTGTATGCTAAATTTCAGATTCCTTAAAGAGCTTTAAGCTGTTAAGAAGTAACATGTATTTTGAGTGAATTTTAATCCATACTAACATAGTATATTCGAAAACAACTCACGCTTTCAGGCCAAACTGTTGCACTGATTTCAATGAAATTTTGACATGGACCTACTTTGTTTGTTGAGGAGGGACATAAGTTACTTTTTACCGTGATAACCGACATTGTCGGAGATAGTAAATAAACGAATGTTTAACTTTATGAAAAATTTATTTTATCAGTTTATTGTAGACCACGAGTAAGTAAGCGAGGCAGTTAAGCTTTATCAAGAAGCGTTTTTATCAAACAGAGAAGTAATATTATATGGTAAAGTGTAATTTACCCAATAATTTAGCTCGCTTTTGTGTGCCCAATGACGTAACGGAACGTTGAACGCAACGCTCAGGTTTTGTTAACGACGGAATAAAACTTTTCTCTAATGGCTAAAATGTACTCAATGGCACCACTTCCTTATTCTATAGATATATAATATATAGCAAAAAAAAAACGATTTTTGAAGGCAAACTAGCAGAAATATTCCCAGTAATAGGTAAGTTACAATCGCTTCCCATGGGCACATTAAGCTCAAGAGACAGAGTGCTTTGGCGTCTTCGAGTATCCGCCTTAATAAATGAGATGTATATCGTTTCGGCACGAATGGGCCGGCTCGACCGGAGTGATACCCCGGCCTCACAGAAAACCGGTATGAAACAGCGCCTGCGTTGTGTTTCACCGAGTGAGTGAGGATACCGGAGGCCCATACTCCAACCCACTTCCTGACGGGCTGGCAACGCATCTGTGATGCCTCTGGTGTTGCGAGTGTCCATGGGCGGCGGTAATCCCTTACCATCAGGCGATACGTTTGCCCGTTTGCCCCCAATTCAATTTAAAAGGGGGTCTTGTGTTGCTTTATACCTATTATTTATGAGGCCATGGTATCACTATGGTCAATTGTTGTACCAAAGGTTGCTTCTCCCACAGTTAACTAAATCAAACAAGGAAAGGTTCAAAAAACTATTACCCGACTACGTTAAAACTTTTGATAAAATTTGTATAGTCTATGTCGCCCAGGCTATTGTTTCGATTTCTATTGACACCTCATGTAGCTTAGGCGTTCTGGTTGAATATAAATTTATGGTTGAATAAGTCAGAAGGTAACTAGAAACCTGTGGATACTACATCGCCCTAAGGACTTCCTGCCTCCAAAAACCAAAACCAGGCTTGCAGTCCTTGATCGTTCCGTTGATCGACTATGGTGATACATGTTACTTCGACTTCAATCTTCGTTTCAATCTTCGCAAGTACGATTACGTGTCTGCCTTACGTTCCCAACTGAATTGGTTACACATTTGGCAACGCCGCAATGAACGAGCATAAGATAAATAGTAGATAGTACCTCTTTATTTTCATTTTTACATATTAAACAAAACCCATAAAATAATAAAGATCGCTAACCTATAAAACGACTTTTCATTCTACATATCTAGTCCGGATACATTTATCAAACACATTAAATAAATAAATAAATATTTTGGACATCTAACACACAACGCCATCTAGTCCCAAGCTAAGCAGAGCTTGTGTTATGTGTCCTAGATAACTTATATAAATATATATATATATATACTTTTTTTTCGTAAATATATACATATTNAATATTTTGGACATCTAACACACAACGCCATCTAGTCCCAAGCTAAGCAGAGCTTGTGTTATGTGTCCTAGATAACTTATATAAATATATATATATATATACTTTTTTTTCGTAAATATATACATATTATATATAGAAAACACCCAAATCATCATCATCATCATCATCAGCCTATCGCAGTCCACTGCTGGACATAGGTCTCTCCAATTTCACGCCACTTAGTTCGATCCTCGGTTTCTCGCATCCAGCTCCTGCCAGCCGTCTTGCGCATCATCGCTCCACCTGGCTTGTGGACGTCCTACACTACGTTTGCCGAGACGCGGTCTCCACTCAAGAACTCGTTTACCCCAACGGTTATCGGTTCTTCGGCAAATGTGGCCAGACCACTGCCACTTCAGCTTGCTAATCCTGTGGGCTACGTCGATGACCCTGGTTCCTTGTCGGATCACCTCGTTTCTAATGCGATCCCTTAGAGAAACGCTGAGCATATACCTCTCCATTGCACGCTGAGCGACTTTGAACTTATGGACCAGTCGAACCGTCAGTGTCCACGTTTCGGCTCCGTATGTCATTACGGGTAGTACGCACGCATTGAAGACTTTCGTCTTTAGGCACTGTGGGATCGATGATGAGAAGACCCGACGAAATTTCCCAAACGCTGCCCAACCAAGCTGGATTCTTCTGCTCACCTCGTCCTCAAAGCTGTTTCTACCTAACTCCCATAACTCCGAAAAAAAATATTTGCAGATCATACAAACATTCGGTCAGACCCAAGAATCAAATCTGAGAGAGCTCAATCACAGCAGTCACATACGCTACCACTGCGCCACTAAGGCAGACAAATAGCATTAGAAATTAATTATGTGACAAACGGCCATAATATTTATTCATTGCTTTGAATAAATAAACGATTTATGATTATATTCAACGTTAATGAATGGTTCCCCTGCAATAAACTTGTTGTTATGGTTAAAAATGAAAACTTCTACGCTTTGAGTGATTCTTATGTTGATCACTAAATACTTATACATTGACGCAACTGACCCAATGAAATCTGATGGAATTGATAAAACACACACACACGTACACAAGTATCACACATGTGTAACGTAAGCGCTATGCTGTCATACACCCCAGGATAGTTTATTGCGTCAAGGGGAAAATATATAAAAAGTACCTTCGATATTTTATTAAAAGTGAAAATATAAAGGAGCGTTATAAGTTTTGAGATTGTGATTTGGTTTTATTCCATCTTATATTTCATATTCACCGTATCTAATACCTTTAAACGAGCAATTCCTGTACAATAATCTGAATCTCGGAAAAGGCTTCAACGATTTTCACGAGATTTAGTATATATTTTCTTTAGGTTTTGGGGGGAATCTATCTACCTAGGATTCAGTTTAAATCTCGGTCAACTCAGTGCTGTCACTATTGAGAGTTGAGCAGTAAAAAATAATCAATATGGGTGATACAAGTGATACCACGGCCTTACAGAAAACCGGTGTGAAACAGCGCCTGCGCTGTGTTTCATCGAGTAAGTAAGGATTCCGGAAGTCAATACCTCAACCCCTCTCTCCATCCTCCAAAGGCCGGCAGCACACTTGTGATGCCTCTGGTGTTACAGGTGTCCATGGGCGGCGGTAAACGCTTACCATCAGGCGACACGTCCGCTCGTTTGCCCACTATTCCATAAAAATAAAAAAATACCGCGATAAACGACAGAGGTGTGCGCGGAACCGCCGATAAAAGCTAGTTAGTTATAAATCACATATTTTAGTTCTTAAATATAAGTCGATCTAAGTATTACATTATAGTTATGCCCTACGAAATGAAGATCTAATACATATATTTTGAAATATAAAGACTACGATTTATTTATTATGTTTGTTCCTTATAAATAAACCTATCTGAGCCGTTTATTGAATTTCACATTGCAAATATTGCCTTGAATTAAATCCTATTCAGTAATACTCTGTCAGATAACAGACCTTTCAAGGCGGCTTACTAGACACTATGTTAAAGTGCCTATGGTAATAACTTTCTAAGCATGCAGATTATTTTTTGCATTTCTATTAAAAAGGCAAACAGCTTTCTGTTTGCGTTTTTAATAAAAATGCCTTTGTTTTTAAGCGCTGTCGCAGTCATTTCGCAAAACCCAGGACAGAATAAAAGCAAAATACAAAGTGCAATTTTAGTAAGACGGAGGTAGGAAAAACGACATTAGTATTAAAAAACATAAAAAAATATACTGGTAGAAGTTGCAGATAAAGAAATTCACCGCAAAGAATTGAGGGGATGCAGAAATTATTGTACCAATAGGTACACAGGTAGCTAAAGGAGGTACTGCAAACCACGTGATAAGTTTCTGCGTAGTATTTATAGTTATTTGAATATAAAAATATTGAGTACAATTTTTGCAGTGGATCTGGTACTAGATGTAATTTTCAAGTTCCAAAAACTCACACATGTTAAAGAGGTTATGTTATTTTACAAATCGATAAATTATATTTCTGGTATATCTTTCTGGGCGGTCCTTTAAACGGTCTTTCCTGTAATTTAGACACGGTAGTTACAAGTGGTTGTGTATTTTGATTAAATACAATAACAATAGCCAGTAAGTGCTAAATGAATAAATAAAAATAAAAATAGCCTTTATTTCCTGTAACCTGCTTTACACTTTCTTTTTTTTTAATAAAAAAATAATTAAATGATATCTGATCAAGTAGCATTATCGGCAAACAGGTCAGGTTGTCTTCTGATATAGGCCTCCTCTAATTCATTCCACTTGTTTCGGTCTAACGCAGTTCTTCTCCATCCATTTGGCAGATCGTCTTCCCATCTTTTTACCGGTCTTCCTCTAAGTACTAAATGAATACATTCCACAAATTAATTAACAATCAAGTTTCGGTTACCTTAACTCTAAACTTATTTATTAGAGATGTTCTCCTTCTTCTTTTGATAAGACAGCAACCATCCGGATCAGCTATTACTGCCAATGACAAGTATTTAGTTTTCAATTCTAAGTGTTCAACTCTTCGTCGTGATGGAATTAATGACAAAAATATAAAGAATGTGGATGACATGAAATGGGGAACGTCTTTCGCAAAACAAAAAACGATTTCCTATTAGAGATGTTTTCAAAGATCAAAGACTACGATATAACTAACAGTCAATTTGCAATTGTCTTTGAACAGAATATCAGTGTGGAAATGTGGTCATATTGACATTAATTTTTTTTTGGTCAATCCATTGCCCAACGCAGAACTTAAGCCGTTGGGACTTCAAACTTATAATTTGGTAGCTAACGATTTTTCTATTTTAAGCACCCAAAAGAGGTAAAATAACGGATGACCGGTTGTATAGAAGTCATTTAAAAGTTACAAACACGAATGTAACTTACTTCCATTTGAGCCTCTGTGTATGGTACAAAGAGCTAATGGTAATTAAGAAAATGTACTAAAATAATTTATTTCATAACTAAAACTAACTAACTAACTAATAGTAACAAATTATTTGTTTAAAAACTTCACGCACTATTAGTACATTGGCAGACTTAATATGGTAGGTATTCTCTACTAGAGTATGAACTGAGGTTTCCGTTCTGGTAAGTGGTTGTAATTTTTACATTAAAGCTATAGGAGGGACACAAGAGCAGCAAATTCCTTAATAAGTGAAAATTTCTATGGAGATTCGAGGACAAAAAACAGAGCTAGGGAGCAAGGTAAATGGTCACCCATAATAGGGAGTTAAGGAATGAAAAGCGAAAAAGGATTGGTAATGTCATATTAAGAACGTATAGCAGACACACTGTCATACATATTCGTTTGAAAATTATAATTTTCCCTTTTATCGTTATTTATATAGTTCTTTAAGGATTATTCCTGGACTATGTAGCAAAGTTAAAATAAAAAAGAGTGGTGAGCATCGACGGTTGCTTGGTAAAAATATTTATAAATCCAACGAGTGAAAATGTAGGAAAAAGCTAATACACGACCTCAAAATTATCTTCGTTCTTTATCTTTTTATATTGCTGATTCATTTTTGTATAAAATCTTGCCATCCTGAGCAAACCTTTTAAATAATCGCTGAAAGAGGTCAAGAGGCGATGTAAGTAATGACCACCTTTTCTTGAGACCCTGCAAAAACTGCCCTCACAACCAAGTATCTCTGTCTACGTATCTTTGACGAGACGTTCAAATAATATCTGAAGAAATTTTTAATTCACTTCATTTAAATTTAATAGGATCCTATACGATAAAGAGTAAGCTTATAAACATTAAATAATAGATACAAAAGTATTTAAACTACAAGATTCAGAAAGCTTTTGGAAAAACAGATCGTATGGTGGGAACCCTTGATAGTGGTCTCGATGAGGTAGTAATTATATATCACTATAACCAATGCGGTACTACAGTAAAAATGTATTTAACTTGAAATACCTTAAAATATACTTTTACATTAAAATTTATTTACATTAAAAACTAATTTAAAACTATGTCCCTAAACTTCAAAAACCCCTAGATAAAAATGGCGTATTATTGAGATAAATTGTGTATTCCCTCTTCAGTGTAAACTTCAGTAAGGTTAAAGGAAAGTTTTTTGTATAAACTTGTGAGTACTTCAAAACGAATTTGGTAAAATTAAGCTTAGATTTTTAAAAATCAGGTTCTAATTTCTTCTATTACACGCTTTTATTTAATTTTACCTGTTTTCTCTAAACTCCAACAGATATCTATTAACCCTAATATCCGATATCAGATTTCAAAAACATTTACTTTTTACTGGCTTGTGGCAGGTGAAATCTAAAATTTTAAATATCGGACCTCCTTAATAAATTTGTTTCACACGATATCATAAAGATTAGTTCTGAAACTACAATAAAAATCAATAAACCATTCAACGATCTAAGATCTACAATCAAAACGATGATTGTTACAATCACAGAATCCGTTTATTTATACACCGCCTAAAAATATTTAGGTGAAATCATGATGGTAACCTTCAAACAAAATGTTCAATATCAGAAACATGAAAAATAGGAAAACTGGAGTAACGGATGGATAATATATAGTTACAGTTTCCACCTGTCTTTCAAATCTGGACTTTCTTAGAAAAGAGATTTTGGCCTACTACACCTAAGTGAGACGGGTTGGTACTACCTACATAGAATTTGTGTTAAATCCTTAATTGTTATAGAGCTTTTCCGAGCATACCTGTTTCGGCATATTTTATGTAAATTTTTCTTGCTAACCACTGATAGATTTTATTGCATTAACACTTACTCAATGGGTGTGTTAGCATTGCAAGAAAACATTTGCTACATTCACTTGAAAGTTTAAGTAGAAGCGAACACGACAGTTAAAAAAAGTAGATGTTATTAAAGCGTAAGCTACCAGAGCCCCTCAAAACCATTTAGTATCTTATCGGTTTCTGACCTCACCTGCGCTCTGGGAGGCGCGTCGTATAGTTGTGTGGTGGCCGTAGATAACCTGCGTAATCGGCGGGACCTCGCACGTTCGGTCAGTCCTGCACTAGCTCGCTGACGCTGAGATGCTAGAAGTGCGCTGTATGTGCGACCAACACGAGGACCGCCACTCCCACACCAAGTTGCTAACGTCATCTGAAAACAGAAATATTACATTATTAAAAAAAAAATGTGACAACTTTAGGTTGGTATTTAAAAAAACAATTCATCTATTTTGTTGATTTAGTTACCAAAGGAAATTAAGCACTATTTAAGTAATTGTTAAAACCAATTACTTTAAATAGAAGTTAATGAACATATTTCACACTTGTAAAGAAAGTTAAGACTAAAAGTTAAAGTGAGTTACTGTACAAAAAAAGATTTCCCAGCATTAAGTTAAATAAGTACTTTTACGTCCATGTTAATCCCGATTGGATTATACAAACAAAAAATAAAAATTGAGAAAATAACTTTTACATCTTTGACCTACTTTGCCAAGTATGGAAGTCGTTTCCGACCGGAAATCAAAGCGAAATTTTGCCACAATTCTCATAGTATTCTTTTCTAATATATTCCAAGGAACAAAGATCTGAAATAAGTCTCGAATGTTAATGGTCTGTCGAAAGATACGCCGAAATATTTACATAAAATAATGTTGAGATTTATGAGCGACCTCCGACCGTGAAAAGCCTCTAAAGACCTATTACACTACTAACATTTTCAAGCTACGGAATATTTATATTGCAATTCAGAAAAGACTAGAAATCACAAAATTGTTGTTAATAGCTTACAGTGACTTGATTCAATATTTTATTATATTTTGTACTACCAAAGTAAAACGATAATAATATAATTATATATAATCGGTTTTGGTCTCCGTCAACATTTTTTCAGAGTCTATGTTTAAAGAAATTCCAGGAAGCTTTTATGTATTAAATGTGCCTAAGGCTAAAATTTAATATAGATATATAACTAATAATTATATATAGATATATTACTAATACGTTAAGCAAAAATGTTGTACTTATTTTTACGACAATTATGCAAATGGATAAGTATGAAAATTAGAACCAGTTAAAGTTCATATTAAGAAGAAATGCAGAAAGCTGAAAAAATTAAAATGAGTTGTCGTGAAATTCCGTATTGAAGATCAGTTAAATTGTCCTATAGTTTGGCAGACTTTAGCATGTAAAATGTGTATATGATATAGAATAAATAATTTTAAAAAATGTGTTGGTTTTTGGTAAAAAAATAGTGTATAAATATTAGCTTAAAACCAATAACTTCAACTTGCATATTTATGTAGTTTTATTTTGACTCCGTGTGGAAGCGGACGTGTCCGCGGCTAGATATTGCTCTTTTTCTATTTTTATAAAAAAATAAAAAAAGAGCAATATCGGTCGATGATATCATTCTTATTTTTGGAAATCAAAGAACGCTTGGATGGCTGTGTACGGTGTGTAACCATGGAGGATAACGTGATAAAAATCCACGAACTCGTATTTGTATACCGTCGATTGAAAATGCGTGAGATTAATAAGACAGTAGGCATCTCAAAAGACCGTGCGAGTCATATCCTGCATGAAATTTTGGGCACGAGAAAACTGTCAGCGTGATGGATGCCGCATTCGCGCACTCCGGACATGAAGCGCAACCGTGAGATCACTTCAGAGTAGTGTTTGACGCTATTTAAGCGTAATCCGAAGGAGTTTCTGCATAGCTTCGTAACCATTAATGAAACATTAATTCACTGCTATATACCAGAGACCAAGGAACAATCGAAACAGTGAACTTCACCAGGTGAACGCTCTCTGAAGAAGATGAAGATTGTCCTATCGGCCGGAAAGCTGATTACCACCGTTTTCTGGGATTTACAAGGTGTGATCCACATCGACTATCGAGAATAAAATAAATGTGTAAACTTTAGCCTAGAACCAATAACTTCAATTTGCATATTCCTTGCATATTTATAAAGTTAACTGTTGTCTGGTTTCAGCGGGAGCTTAAGACTTAAAAGAATAGTGGTTATTCTGCTGTCAGACCGGCGGTGACAGTAAAAATACCTAAGATGGCAGTAAACAAAACATATATAAACATTTCATTCGTAGCATGAAACATTCTTACTACATATTTGTATTCAATAATATAATGCAAAAGTACTTATCTAGCGCATAAACTAACAATGGAAATATATATTTACAGGATTTACGTTTAACCAAGAGGGAACAAATATTTCATTCGCACAACCAATACCGATGCGGATACATATCGGCATTCTTGGTATTGGACATGATATTACGATTTAGCAAATCGCTTTCAATAAAGGCATGTATTTTGTCTATAGATACTTGCTTTAGAATAAACATTGCTGGATAGTTCTAAAAATATCAGATAGTACTGTTGTATAGGCTGTATAACTGCGTCATTATAGCAATATATTTCGTTTCAAATTAAATTACAGTTGTATACCATGTCATGCGGTATTCCAGGTCTTCATAAATTTATTAAAGTTCAGCCTTTTAATATTTAATATCGTTATTTAATAATCGACAGCTTTTAACAGTCTATTGCTGAGAATTAACCTTTTCTAAGAAAGGAGGCTTTCATTATCATCATCATCGTAATTTACAACCCATAATGTCCCACTGCTGGGCTCGGGTCTCCTCTCAGGAGAGGGTTAAGGCCACACGTCCCCACGCTGGCCGAGTGCGGGTTGGGGACTGGCAAGACAACGTTGTGCTTCGTAATCTAACCGTTGGATGTTTTCAAGCCGCCCAAAGGCCTCCAATTAAGCTTCATGACTGTTATCCTATGATAAAAACCGGGACCGAATGCTTAACGTGACCTCCGAATCATGGAGACGCTCATGGTATCATGCCACGAGCGGTCGCTCATCTAGATACTGATCGCGCTGTCATTGCTTACCCTCAGTGATTGTTTCTAATCACCGAGTGTAACTGGGCTATGAGCGCCTCTCAAAGGAGCCTCAAAGGAGGCTTTGGCTTACTTTAACAAGCTAGTCAAACGGGTTAGTACAGGGTTTCTTTCAAGTTTTTCTTCTCTTTGTAGTGATAACGTCCTTCGAAGTTTGCTCATTCACTTTGTTATTTATTCGGCATAAAATAAGACATTCGTCTTAAATATGCATCGCTTGCGTTTCTAATAAATATTAATTTTGATGGTAATGACGCATGAAAATGTAAAATAATACGACATCATGACATTCTTTTTATAGTACAGGGGAGCAAAGGAATAGACATTTCATCTGATGAAAAATCGCTACCATTCCATGATGCAGATATCTTATTGATAAACAAGTGCACAGTCAAGTATGTAAAAAAGATGTGATTGTGGAATCGAAGGAATAGAGCTTTCAGATTCCTCAAAACTCAGATCTCTGTCTACAACCTAAACCTGCAAATATCTTAGTTTTTCACAGACCTTAGGAATACCAGAATCTAACATGAAGCAAACGTTGCAGGAACGCTTCTTTGGCTGCCTAAAAAAGTCCTCAAAATTCTTTTATCTGGGGGTAACAAGGTGCGAGCCTGTAATGGTTGGGCCATCCCGGTTTTGATGTATTTCTTTGGTGTACTTAGGTGGACTCAGACCGAATTATATGCCCTTGACAGAGTCCGTACATTGATGACTACTTTTCGAATGCACTACCCACGTTCATCGGTTATGAGATTGTATATCCCACGAAAGTTTGGAAGTCGTGAACTATTGAATATTAAGACTCTACACAATCACGAGATACACAATCTTAGAGAATCTTTTCTACATACTGATGTGCGTCGCGGTGTGGTTGCAGTGGATACCGGGTTCACTTCACTCCCTCTGGCTTATGAAAATTGCCGCAAACCTGTAGTACTTAGTGCTAATGATCGCAGGGAGGTACGGAAAGGCAAATAACTCCATAGCCGATTTTATCCCGATGTAGACTTCAAAACATCAAGCTCCTGACTACGGTATGGTGATCTCTTCGGAAAAAAATGAAGGTTTTGTTTGTGCGATTATGGAAGAAGTTAACATGACGAATAACTATCAAAACTATATCCTGAAAGGTGCGGTTGATACCTGTCGGGCTTGTCACCGTCCTAGGGAATCTACGAGGCATATTATTTCTGGTTGTTCTCGTCTTGCTAACGGTTAATATTTTCACAGGCACAACCAAGTAGCCACGATAATACATTAATGGCTTGCCCTTAAATACAACAATAATACTTGTGAATTCAGCCCGTGCCCGACCCAGTTTTCGAGAATGGTTGTGCTACGTTATATTGAAATCGATCTGTTATCACAGATAGGACTATTGTTGCCAATAAGCCTGACATTATGGTAATAAATCGATTAATGCGCTGCGCAATGATTATCAACATCGCCGTTCTTCATGACGAGAATCTCAAGTTGAAAAATAAAACCGAATGAAATATTGGAATTTACCTCACGAGATTGTACATATGTGGAATGTATTTTAGATTCGATGATCATTGCTCCGATAGTTGTATCTGTTCACGGATTAATAGCCAAGAGCCTGGAACAACACCGTAAGGAGTTTGCATTACACGGCTGGACCAAGGGTCTGATGCAGAAGGCAGTCCTCCTAGACAGGGCACGTATAGTGAGGAGGTTTCTGTCTTTGGAGTCCTAACCATCGGTTTCTTGGTCCCTGTACCCGAAGTTGGCGGTCTACTATTTTTTATATTTTTTAATTTATTTGTTTTTATACCTATGTGTATTTAAAATGTAAATAATGTGTTAAAACGATTTTAATAAAGAGAATAATTAATCATTATTGAAATAAAATATAAATTACAATTCCCTGTCTCCCGTGCTAGCTGTAAAGCCTGTATTACAGGAGCCAGGGCCCTAACCCGTTATATATGACCATTAAATTTTTATGCAATAAAGGAAGGTATCAATATCTTTTTTTTAACCTGTGGAAATCCTCTCGGGCCTTCATGCCACCGGGGTTTCGGCGGGACGGTGGACCGGAATCGAACCGACTAAAACCACACGGTGTGCTACGCTGATGAAGCGGACACCGTCCGATGGTAAAAACTTACAACGTACGGCACACGCGTAACGTCGCCTCCTCGCGAAAGGCCATCGAAGCGGATGGAGGGGAAAACCCATCCCAACCATCCGTGGCCATATCAGGGCGGTATGAGGTGCTTATAGGCGAGCCTCTGCCGCTAGGTATCAATATCTACTTTAAAGTACATTGTTTAAAATTGCAAATAAAATTTATCTAAAACATCTTCTAATTATAAAAAATAAAGAGTACAACATTTAAAAAGTTTTATTGTTGGAGTCCTCTGAGTGTGTGGAATGAGTGACTTAGTGCATGTCAGAGGGTGTTTGGATATGTCTTACAGTTAGTAGATATTCTCTTAATGAGTTTTCATAAGATGTCTTCTTTTTCTTTTATTGAGATGGACCAGCCGGATCAGCTATCTCTGCTAATGTCAAGCAGTTAAAATCTTCAATTCTAAGTCTTCGAGTCTTCAAGTCTTTGTCGTGATGAAATTGATATTAAAAAATATAAAAAATGTGGATAACATGAAATGGGGACCGTCTTTCGAAAAAAAACGAAAGAAACGAAAGAGAAAAAGAGATCATCATCACAGTCATTTAATATTGAATAATCAGTAAACATTCCGTAGCATCATAAGTAACTTTGCTGAGCCACTGGGATATAGACTTTTTATCGTTCAATCTGTTTAGAGAGAAAATATCAACAACCCTGTTTAACTTATTATATATGTAAGAGCCTAGAAATGGGTAAACCTGCGAGCAAAGATTTAGAGTTACACACTGTTTCCAATCACTCAGGTAATTGTTTTGAAGCCCAAGTTAATTTCTCGTAATACTTATTCTTTTCAACTTGTCCAACAGGATTGAGATATTAATCTAATATACAGTCCACTATCTTTCATTTGCAATTCATACCAAACTACCCAACTAGAACTTCCGTAGACTGAAACTGTATCAAATGCTTTGGCTAAAACTAAAAATATCGCGACACATTTGTAGCCTTTACCAAGATTAGTACTTAGAAAATCTATAAGTTCATAATGTGTAGATTTACCATGGCGGAACACAAATTGATGCCTAGACAAAATATTTTGACTATCTAAAAAGTTTATTTGTCTAATATTGATTATTTTTTTCTAATATTTTTGACATCGACGGTAATATTGATATTGGTTTGTAATTTTTATTACGGTCTCTTTCACCACTCTTATAAATCGGACGTATTTGAGACGTTTTAGGATCCTTCGGAAAACTATTTCAATTATAATTTAACGAAACAAATATAAATGACGCAGAAACAATAATGATTTAATTATAAATTAAACTTATCAAACTCGAGGACAAAGAATGAACAAGAAACAAAGTAATTTAAATTTAGGCAAGTACTACAATTTGTATTCCAAACATTTGTTCTTTAATCTAAGTAGCTTACCCAATCACGTTTTACTTAGTATTATTTATTAATTGTTTATTTTGTAATGGTTTCTGCTACCAAACTAGGTAAAATAAATCTAAATACTTGTTTATATACAGTTTCTTCTGACGTTCTTATGTGGTTATACGAAATATGTTTTTTGCATTCGATCCGATTATGTTAATGAATTATCTCACAGATATCATTCCGCACTACTAAATCTAATTCATCTTATAACTCGCCGACCAGTTATTCTACTTTTAAAGCGAAGCAATAACCATACTTTGTAAACAAACGAGCCGACATAATATTATAACAAATTTTTTTACTAAAAAAACAAACCTGTCTTAAAAAATATGTTAGTATAACATCGTCGAACATCAAAAATAGTTTTGATTGATTATCAAAATTATATTTTACAACAGTTAACAACTTTATGGCCTACGAGCAATATAACATTAATGAAAGCCAGACGATCAAAGGAACATTGCCAGTACATTTTATCGATTGTTAGGTAGCCACTGTAAACTTACTTTTTTGTGTTTTGAAATCCACTTGGCAGATCTCACCAGATCTGCGTATAGTGATGAATTAAGAACGACCCCTGTTCATCTCATGGGTTTTACAAAAAAAGTCTCCTTTCCAAGAAGAATCTTATGTTCAGCAATGGACTACTAAAGGTCCTTGTTGACGATGAACCTAAAAGACGACCGGTGACATGATTATGTCAAATACGAATCGATCAAATATCAAAAACGCACGATCTCGTACTTTTAAGTTACAGTTGGTGCGCCGCGTACTAGGTAACCAATTGTAACTTCCTGCATTTACTAAATAAATTCCTTGTGTTCCGATTGGTATCGGCCTATCTATGGCTTACAGATAACCCTTAGTTTGTGAGGACCCTAGTAGTTACTTCCTTTTTGTTTTTCTTCCCCATTTGAGAGATTTCTGTTAGATCGTGCCAAAGCATCCATCTCTCTCCTGCCCCAAACGACTAACAACAAGTAACGTATTCATCATTATTTATAAAATATATAGAGGATACAAATTTACAAATACAAGGTAACTTTTCTAATATAATTACTTAGTTTCAAATGACACAAAGGAACGAACTATATTAAAAATGCCAATTGATAGAATAATATATATATCGAGTATATAATATACATTACTTTCGATAAGTGTTTTCTCAACGATTCTTTATAATTAAGTTCCAAATCCTGGGTCAGACCAAATGTTTGTATGATCTGCAAATATTTGTTTCGGAGTTTGGGTGTTTTCTATGTATAATATGTATGTATTTACAAAAAAAAGTATTTATGTATTCATATCAATTGTCTAGTACCCATAACACAAGCTCTGCTTAGTTTGGGAATAGATGGCGTTGTGTTGTCCGAAATATTTATTATTTATTATCATTATATATGTACGTACGTATTGTAAAGAAGAGGGAAATTTGAAACAAGCCCTATACTAACTGGTCTGGCCAGCATGGAATAGCAGGTCAAATGCTTGCTAGCTTGTTTAAATGGACCTGTCTAGGGTCCTATGATGACGACTATTATGACAAACTAGCTGAGTCCTGCGGTGTTACCCGCGGTTATCGTTGTCACAACCACAGGTAAAACCGCGAAGCAAAGCTAGTCTAAAAAATTAAACTAAGTTACTCTTTATTACATCAGCAATTCCATTGAAAGTCCCGTCAAAATCGCTTCTGTCGTTCCAGAGATTAAACGGAACAAACTGGCAGACAGACTGACAGAAATTGGAAAGTTATTTTGGTATATTTACTCTGTATACATAAATATATGCATTTAGTAAAAAGACGCTATTTTAATATTACAAACAGACACTACAATTTCATTTATTTGTATAGATTTTAATTCAATATAAACTTTGACATGAATTCTGTCAAAACCATGATTTTCTAGTTACTTCAGTTTTTCCTGATTGCTGTAGCATCAGTGAAAACTGGTGTAAGTAGACTTGCAACCGATATTTAACGGTTCTGTGTTATTTAAAATTTGAAACTAAGTTTAAATATTGGTTCTGTTTAGTTCGATATCAAGTATAATACACATTTTTAAAAATAAAAAATGCATAGTATAATCACTTTACACAAAAACTAACTCGTTAAAATTTTGTCAGCAGAGGAGCACTAACTAGACCAAAAAATAGCTAATTTCTTTTCTGTATAACATAATTTCAAAAATGAATAAGAAAATGTTAAGATGTAGAAGGCACGAAAAAGGCCGCCGGTAGTAATTTATTTGTAGAAGGCGAAGCAATCAAACTATACCTACAAATCATCAGGGACTAAAATTAAAAATAAATTACGCATTTTATTACTAAAATCATTCGTAAAAGAAAATAACGAGGGGGATAATAAGGAGGAACACCTACCACTTACACTCATTTATTTCTGTAACGATAAACAAGCTCTCAAGTGCTCCTAAGCTCCATTGGACGTCTATGAAACTTCGATGAAGACGTTAACGTTTAAGTACGTTTCAGTGCTACTCCCTTATAAATAACAAGGCAAGTATATTAATTATAATAATATTCTGGTTCCGCTTCTTACGTAAATAAACTTTAAGTCTATCTTCTACTAAACTCAGCTTATGTTGGATCCGCTTAGTCAAATCAGGAGCTGAGCATGAATGAAAAGAGAAACAGAAGAAATTGTGGGTTAGCAATTTAAAATAGGTAGATTTTACAATTACTAAACATAAAAAATGCTTGTCATAAAACATTGCATCGAATTTAGTATTAGTTTTTGATATCAACATTCTGCAATTTCACGTTATTTATGGACGTTATTTCGCTGCGGAAACGAAGCTTTGTTAACTGAAACCAATATCAAGTCTCAAAATTGCGACAAAACCCAGGTACAGATGGAACTTGTAGTATTAGTTTACAAATAGATATTGTTTGGATCAATCACATAAATGCAAGTTTTGAAATAAGCAATTTGTCTTTGAATAAGACAGTTTTTTATGGTTCAAATATTAAATGTATATTCTGTATAGAAAAAGCAGCCTTTAAAAAATATATTTATTACATTTAAGACCACTGTAGACGAGTTGATTACAATGATGAAAAAAAATTGTGACTAGTATTTTTTCCTATTACGATTTGTATTATCATGTTTGTTAGACATATTTTTTCCTAAAATCACAGTAATTTAGTGTCACCGTAACGATAACAATAAAAAAAAACAAAAAAATATATATTTATATCTTATTTCCACTATTTTATATGATTATGGATATATTATATTAAACCATAAAAAAGTTTGGTATCTACGTAATAACTACATCGATTTTATATAAGCTTCAATAAATTCTATGAAGAATAACCACAGTTTTTTATTCATTTAAACAATTATTTTAAAATTTGCTGTACAAGTCAAGTTATATCATTTTATTTATGTGCATCGTGGGTATTCCTTAGAATATTAAGTGTAACAAAGTCCCCTTGTTCCAATTAGAGTTTTGATATTAATGTTCTTTGAAATTACTTGCGGTTGTGGAATGTCCCAAAAGAGAAAAACATTTTGTAAATGTAATGCAAATAAATGAGATTTGAGAGTTATTTAATGTTTTATGTTCATAAATCTATTTCAAAGAATATGGGGTTAATCATATAGCCTTAAATCATAGTGTTTAAAACGAGTACATGGAGTGTCGGTGTCAGGCAGTCGGACGACTATGAAATTAAATAGCCAAAACCCCTTGCAATATTACACATTGCCTCTAATTTTATTGAGAAAAGGACATAATGTTAAACAAAGAGAGCAACACGATTATTATAAGTAGGTTTTTCAACAAATACATGAAGTTGTGAAAACAAAAGTCGGTCAATTCTCTAGGTTAATACAATCTGTAACATTATAACAAGTATTCCAAAAGTCTCATACTAGACAAAGTATAAGGAAATCATGTCAAAACAGCTATTCAACAAAATAATCAAGCCTATTAGATATCTACAGAATTAACTTGTTTGGAAGACATTTTAGTTTATCGTCCACGAAAAAACGAACTCTTATACTGGCAATACTAGAAATTACATCTTTCTCGTGCTATCAATCTTCTGTTCAATAAACTTTTTTTTCTTATTATCAAGCAATCAACTCACCATGAAACACTGATCGATAATCGAATAATAAAATTTCGAACTTGAAAATCGTTTGTATTCGATATACCATTCCTTTTTTACCCAACATTAACGATTCAAATGTGTATTTCGAGGATGATCCGACTTATCTGGGGCCCGACGGGGGCCCTTCAAATTGGCACTTGTTGATAACCAGAAAAGCGAACTTCCGCATCGATGTGAAGCACAATGTAGACGTGAGTAAACAAGACTTGAGTAAACAAACAAGAATATTATTCAGAAAATTTTTATCCAAATATAACTAGGATATGAATAAACACAGTTATCAGGGTTGTGACAATAAAATGTATGAAAGTAATTACTAATTACATTACTACTTATTATTACTTTTAACTTAGTAAATGAACTATGCAAGGAAACGCTCACAGAAATTATATGATTCAATATCACTCAAGATTAATAACGCAGCAGGTACTAAACCAATTATTATCACTTATCTATTTGTGAAACATGAATTGTTATTATTATTATATTTTACTATAATATGCATATAAAAACGTGTTTTTTTAAAAAACATTCCTCTTGAATCACTGTATCTGATGTTGAAATCTGACTTTATTTTATACTTTGAAAAGATATATGTATACTACCTACATAATAACTTATAACAGGCCGGTTTTTTTTAATAACGGCCAGGTAATGATAATCTTGCTCTCTCTCTGTCTTGCGAAGTTCATACTATATATATATATATATATTTTTACATAAAGGATAACGAACTGTAATAGGTTAGTGAGTTTTATTGACTTCTTTGGTGTAACACAAGGATAAATCCTCTTTTTGTTCGTACATAAGATAAACGTCTTACTTTTGTGATACAAAGTCACCTCAAAGCTCAGATACTAACAACAGATTTTTTTTATAAACATACGTATTAAAACTACTTAAAATGACTTCTGTGACAAAATTCTCGGAAAGTTATCAAACGTAAAGAGTACTTCAAGTCATTCAATAGCAGAAATCTTAAGTTTTGTTAGCGAATAGGGATTTTATCCAAATCGGTCACACATTCTGGTGACGTGGTCTTACCAGCGTATATAGTCCGTCATTTACTTTCGTGTCTATTTCGACTCAAATACGAATGCAAATGTTATGATGGTAGCGGAAAATAGAAGAAAATGTTAAAGGTTAATCATTAAAGTTTCTGAAAATAATACCTGCTTTGCTCCGGACAGTCTGAATATCGGTGATTTCCCTAAACCGCTTATCTCTTCGTTCAAGAGGTTTGGGTCACTTACTAATCCAGTTAAATGTATGCAGTTTACCCATTTATGAACCCTTTCATTTAATCTGTGAGGTATACCGTGTCTCCTAATATACTTTTAAGATTAAGATATGTAAAGTAACAAGGATAACTGACAATAAATATGCTTAATTGTCAGCATTATATCTTATACGTAGTGTATAAATGGCTGGTAGTAGATAGATGCGAGAAGCTCAGTATCGAACTAAGTGGCGTGAAATTAGAGAAACATATACCCAGCAGTGAACTGCAATAGGCTAATGATGATGTTTGTGCATTGAAAACGTAAAGCTAATCCCTATTTGAAAAATCTAACAAGAAAATTTGTGTTTGCCACATTACATAGTTAGGAAGAGAAAAGAATAAAGTTTATTGTACAACAATTAATACAGTTTACATTTAAGAATATACCGATTTAATGATCATATACAAATGGAAACAAATGGCGGCTTTATCGCAATAAAGCAGTTTCTTACAAGCAAACTTTGGATGGAGGACTAGAATGTATCAATACAAATTCACTGTCTAGTTTTGTAGTAACAAAATGCTAAGAAACTGATGACATAAAAATTATAACAAATTAAATAAAAAGTTATTGGAGCCATAAAAAAAGTATTTTTGAACACTGAAACATAAATTTGAATAGTAAAGTTCCTTAGTTTTTAGAAGAAGATCACTCTCTTATATAGCATAAGTTTAAGTCGAATATTTTGACGTAACTCTTCTCCCAGTTAATAAATTAAAATAGTATATAATAAGCATTCATTCATCGCAGCCGAAAGAAGTCCACTGCTGGACATTGACCTCCCTCAAGGCTTCCCACAAGAACCAGACCTTGCCTGACCCTTAAAACAGTTCCCGCGACTATCATAAGGTCGCCGGACTAGCTTGTCGGGGGCTTACATATGCTCGGTCTTCCAGAATCTGCGGTTGCATCTCCTGCCTCAAATCTTTGAATAAAATTGATCTTATTTCCCTATAGATCCTAAGGTGGATTTCAACACAAAAAATTTTATCAAGATAAACTTAGTGGCGAATGGAAATCTGAACTCTATGACGAAGTTCATGTATTTCAGAAGTTTTCTGGGGGCGTTATGACCGGTAGTTGTTCAAAATTATTACTCTATTCAACATGTTTTTGCTTTTAGTTATTTTTGGATTCACACTCATGATATACATGATCAAATACCTCTTAAGTAAGGTAAATGTTATGTACATGAGAATTAAACAGAGTAAAATCCTCGGAGATAAGTTACGAGACTGCAGTTTACTAATCCATCAGTGGGCCTTTGTCGTCTACTGTTGAACATAGTTATAGTTATTTAGTATATGAAACTCATAGCTTGAACTACAGACAACCTTTCTAAAATCAAGTCAATACACTATAACAGTTCCCATATCCCGGCCTACGCCTGTATTATACGTTTTGTGAAGTATTAGCAGTTGTTTTAATACAAACTATCACGATAGAATCAGTATAAAACTCGTATGTTCAAAGTTTTAGCTATTCACTTTCTTGCCGTTGCCATTAGTAAACAAATAGAGTATAAAAGCAAAAAAAGACACTTATTATACATGAAGACGTTAGATTAGGATTATTATTTTAGTGTTCGCAGTACTATAAACATATTATTCTTTACACATCCGCAAACGTAATGTATAAGATTCTTTAAACGTCTAATAAACACAAATTTTATAACACTTCCATAACATAGGTAATAAAAACAAAACAGCTCACGCATAAATTTATAGCCATTGCTCCCATTCACATCATCTGTATCGAATATATAAAATTCTCGTGTCGCGGTGTTTGTTAACAAACTTAGTGATTTTAGTGAAATCTTGTGTGCATATCGGGTAGGTCTGAGAATCGACCTACATCTATCTATTTTTCATAACCCTAAATGATAAGGGTGACCCAACCCTAAGCATTTTTTTGTGTTTATTTGTCAAATTTTTATATATACTTACGGCAAAACAACCACGGTTTGGCGGGTCAGCTAGTATTTTATTTTTATTTTATTTTATTCAGAACAACAGACAACTGCGTTACAAAATATACCTTATTTCTAAGATGTTCTCTAAAACTGATCGTTATCCACGGAAAAATATTACATAGTACATATTGCTAACAAAGTTGTCGTATACAAATAAAAAAAAGAAAACTACACAGGTTGAGACGAGATTACGTGTTGGTAATGTTCTAAAATACGTCTTTGAAATTTTGACATCGACAAATGAAATATATCTATGTCAATAAATTTACCATTATAAGACTTCATAATTCTTCTTGGGGGAGCTCGAGCTCAAGCATTAGTTCCACTTGATTCAGCAACAAATAGATATGGTTTGTGTGTGTTTCATATTCTTAGAGAGCTACTTGGTATACGAATGTGAATTTGGTTCATTAACTCATTACAGTCAAAATTATTGTGACAGATCCTATATAGAAATGTTTGATCGAGGTAAAACGTCTCTAATTGGTGGCTATATTTATTGTAAAATGGATTCCAAACAGGTGTACCGTACTCGATGTAGATCTTGTTGTAATTTTACAGTCATGAATATCATTTATACACCGAATACTTTGAAACCATCAGCACATGAATGGAAGCGAATATTCTTAAAACAAAAGCCAATGTCGTTTATGAAGGGCCCAAAATAGAACCTTGTGGGACTCCTTAAGTTACGTCTATCGTTTCAGAAGCAAAACAATTAATTACAAGAGGTGATCCATCGTAGCAGATTCTCACGAATACCATTGAAGTCAATTTTACTCAATAATATACTGTGATCCGTCCTATCGAAGGCTTTACATAGGTCTAATATGTCTAAAGTAAACACTATCTAATTAACGACAAATGTCTATATTTTTAATCAAAAAGTTGGAGTATAATACTAAGTTGCTAACTGTCGAACGAACCCTAACAAAGCCATGTTGTTCAGAAATTACAATATATTGGATAATATAGGATAATTAGCATTACGAACTAGCCGTTTCAGTACCTTCGACAAAGTGATCAGAAGGGATATTAGACGATAGTTAGTTAAATCATTTTTAACACTACTTTTACAGACAGGTGTTACGTTAGCTGTCTTCCACTTACTAGGCACAACACCCTTAGACTGCGAATAAATAGGTAAGTTAACGGTATACTTATTGAATCGGTAGTGTGCTTCAAAAAGAACGGTGATATTCCATGTGGTCCGAAGCCTTTTGTCACATCCAGAGCTTTAAGCGTCTTATCTATCGAGTCATTAGAGAAAGAGATATCGGATATGTTAATATTGTGATTTTCTAGAATTTAATGAGGTATCATTATTAGTGTAGATTAAATTATAATAAAAAATAAAAATTTAATTTAAATTTTTAAATGTTCTTTACTGTATTATTCTGTCATAGTGCTAGGTATGCCTGCCCTATTTTTTTATTTTTGGCCTACGAATGAACTACGAATAATAGAGCATATGAAAGAAACTCTAAAAAGGTGTAACTAAAAAATTATAAGAATTATGGTCGAATTTCAACGCCTGGTCGACCACTAGTTATTATTGACATCAAGTTAATATCGCTTGTATGTTCCGTTTTCTATTTTTACCCGAACTCGTTTAATACCGTGACTCATAGCACAGGAGGGCGAGCTGGAGAAGGGATTATATAGAATATTCTATTCAAAGTCCTCTAAATAAGAAATAAGAGATTATCATGCTATTGAAAACGCGGACAGTGAGTAATAGGGTATACCAGACTTAAACGATGTGTTTTGTTAGAACGTAAATCTTGAAAGTTGTAATCGGTAATCGAGCAATAAAATTTTTTATCTTTATTTATAAGAATAACTTTAAGCTCGCCACCATTTGAGCACGTGAAGCGAGCGGAAAACGTAAGGAGAAACCCTGCGTCTCACTCTTGAAATTCTTTTTTATTAATCATTTTCAAATCAAACAACTTAATAATAAAGTAATGCTATCGAGTTTTGGAAATGCACCTTAAGAACGTTCTACTTACTGATCTGCTAACTTTTAAATATCTTTTGGCTCTTTCCCTAATATTGTTATGTAAATGTTATAAAAAATAACCAAGGAATAGACATGAAGCAACTCTTCCTTTTTCATATTATTATTTGGGTTTTATTTACGTTTGTAAAAAAGCCACTTGCCCCGAAGGAATAAATAACAAAGTGTATATTTATTAAAAATACTTGTGCGCGCGTGTGTGTGTGTGTGTGTGTGTGTGTGTGTGTGTGTGTGTGTGTGTGTGTGTGGAGTGCTCTAATATAATATTATTTTAATCAAATCAAAATAATTTCTATAAGTACGACTATTAATATGCAGAGGTCTTTCAATAGGTCACCATAGCACGGGACACCATGCTGCATTGTTGCATTGTCTGCATCTACAATGAGTGTGGTGATCACAACGGATAGAGTAGACTCACGTTGGTAGGGCCATAAATGAAAAACACGTCATTTGTTTGCATTACTTAATGTACTTAAACAAAAACAATTTTTCAAATATAAGAATGACAGTATGTGAGTGAATGAGTACTTACGATAATCATATCGTCATCAGTAAAAAAGATTACAGTGTTATACGGTATTTTTAATAAAAAAAAATATAATTCGTGCTTTGTTTATTCCTTAATTCATTTATGTTTTTATGCACACAACTGTGTGCATAAAAATATAAAGAAATATATATATACAAATAAATAAAATTTGAGTATCGATTTGTAATTTCAAATTAACAGCTTTTCAAAAAACAAAAAAAAAATAAAAGTATTAACGGCATTTACAGCAATAAAGAATTTTAAATTGTTTGTATATCTCTCCGTTTATCTGCTATGTGTTTTTTCCGACTAATCTCCAGAATGGCTATAACAATTTTGACGGGACTCTCACTGGACAATATTTGATGTTATAAGGAGTAGCTTAGGCTACTTTTTTAAACAAGATTCGCGCCGCTTCGTTACCCGCGAATTTTGTTATAAAGATACAACAACAACCGCGAGTATACCCGCGGAGCTCAGCTAGTCTCTAAATATCAAATGTTATCATTACGACACTGTTGCAAGTGATTCTTAACTCGTCTATTAGTAGTATTAAAACAAGAGAAAGAAAGAATTTATATTAAAAATTAACCTGGCCTAATGTATATAGAATATAGGTCCGTAACTAATGGTTTTAGGTAATATATACATGAAAGTTCCATACCTGTCTCGGACACATATGACGCGCAAAGACTACAGGGCAGGCATAGCTTCTCGGTCGAAAGGCGGGAAAAGCATACTAACATGCAAGCGTGTGTGTGAGTCAGAGAATATTTATAGAAAATGAATGATGTTCAAAAGTATAACACACACTAATATCTTTTAAAAGGTTGAAAAACCAAAAAAAGTTTTTAGAATAGTTACGAAATTCATAAGTATGAAAAACACGAAGCAATTTTGCGAATAAACAAATGAATACAAATATTATTAATAGACATCATCTGTCATATTGTCATGCCAACTTCATCATCAACCGCATAATAGTCTCATAAAAGGTGAATGATGTATTGTCGCAAACATCTAGAAATAGCACTTTGACATTACAGTCATCAGAAGGTACTTACTTTAGTTTTATGCAATGTAATTCTATTTTACTAGTTTTAAATGTTTTTGCTCGTTTTGACCCTGAGCACTCCTCCAACCAGGCAAGGTGATCATGCCTGGCCGGCCACTGGCCAACGGTTGACGTTAGGATGTTGTATATATACTAATCGGCACGAGAACTTCTATTGCGCGATTTAGGATTAGAAGTTTCTTACTTTCATTCGTTACTTCGTAGTTCGACGTATTTTCGGTAGATAGCGCTGTAGTGTGTTTCTGTTGTTGCGTTGTATATGGAAGTCGTCCCAACCCATTTATCTTATTCAAATGTGAAGTGTTTATGAGGTGACGGAGTAAGAATACCAAGTGTTTCACCCCTATTTATTTCGTCGGTGTCGTAAAAGTAAGGGCACAGCGCATAGCAAACTACGCAGGACTGCAAAAAGAAGGAAACATAATACAAACACGTCTGGCCAGCGTAATATGGTAGGCCATAAGCTGCTAGAGAGAGGCCTTTGTTAAAGGCTGTTATGTGAAATTTGAAGAACAAAATTCACACTCAAGGGAGGAGGAGAATAAAGAGCGCAGCTTATTGAACATGATTGTCGTGTAGGCGAATTAGTCTTTTTTAAAGGCGATAGTGTTATACATTTGTATAGTAGTGGTCGCCCTTTGGTCGAAATACGAACATAATTAATTTATTTCATTTTTTTATTTTATTAAAGCTTTCTGGAATTTCATAACTCTTCCGTTCGCATAATTTTCTTAAGAGGTACATAGTTTTTTATTCATGTATGGATAAGGTATGGAGAAATTAGTATCCAGTAGTATATTGTATATGATGATGATGTACTCCTAGCCGATTTCAGCCACGGCGGCCAGCCTCAACACACAAGTGTGTGCGCTAACACAAGTACACCCTCCGTTCCTTACTCTCAGAAGATTCAACTCAGGAGATTTAAACACTAACTTCCAAACTCCAGGCTGTTATTAATCATTTCTATAATCAGAAAAAACTCAACAACACTTTTTTTCGGAATCGAACCCGAGATCTTTTAATTGGTAGCCACATACGCTAACCGCTAGACCGATGAGTCAGTAATATGCATTATAATATAAATAAACTAGACATATTATATCGTAAATACATATATAGTAATATACTAAAATATGTTTTCTAAGTGCTACCAAGATGCATTAACTAAGTAATATAGTACTGTTTACCAGAGAAAAGTATTGAATTACATTGGACAAGTGAATATTGGCGGAGTAAGCGTGGGAGAGTTCCGAATGATCTTAATATACCTTCAAGAACTTCACTTGTAAGAAATGATTTAACTTTGAGGTCCTTATATTTTACATGGTATCCATATTAAACTATACAGGTGTTAACGTGCTCATCTCGCCCACGAGCTATCTAGTTAGCAAAGAACTTGTATGCTATGCACTATTCATTGTATGTATTTCGTTTCTTATAAATAAAGGATTTGAAATAAAAACTTGTCTAATTAACACCCAGTACGGGCAGGACAGGACACGAAATTTCCAATAAAAAAATTAATACATTAACTATATAAACAGGTACAAAGAACATCCAGACTCAAAACAACTATTTCTGGATCACACAAGGTATTGTCCTCAAAGAACAGAAAAATAAACATTCTATGACCTGTGGTTGTCTCCTGCGGAGTTTGAATGCACAACATTCAACGCAATGGAAAACGTCGCGGCGACGGCTCAAAACACTGCGCCGCCCGAGCAATTTTACAATAATAAAACTTAAATTCTTTAGAAAGTATAGATCTTATAACACGTCATATTATTTTTTTAGCTTGCAGTCAACTCTTGCCGGTAAAAGCTTAAAACCAACAAAATTTTCTTGTGTATTGACTTTTTACTTCTACCGACATGAAACTTTTAAGATGTTTCAACGATACTTTTTGAAAGCGTCAACTTTTAAATCTCATAATTTAGAATAGCTAAGATTTTTTTATTCGGCCGTCATAAATGAATTGTGAGATAAATTTACATACATAGTGCTCAAATGCTTTTAAAGACTTACTTGCCGGCCTGCCATTAAAAGGAAATTCTACTTATATCTTCCATTAAAAACTCCAGAAACTCATGATTATATTAGTTAGTTAGTAATGTGTCTTTATTTAAAAATACATTTACACTAACTTTGTTCAACTTAATATGTGTTTTTCTTTTCTTATAAAAATGAAGCGCGATATTTTTATTTCCATATACTTTTTCATTTCTAAATGTATATCATGTACGTGTCCATTTTAAAATAATCAACAAGCCTTTGTAGATAAAATCTAAAATATTGCTGAGTTATATTTAAGAAATAAGAAATTTTTAGTCTAGTTTTGACAGTATCTTAACCAACATTGGAGTAACTTTCTAGGAAGTTATGTATATCGTTAACAGGGTTTGATCAATTAAAACACATCATGTATTTATAAAAACACTAAGGCAATAAATAAATAAATAAATATGTTCAGACATTTTAACACACAACGCCATCTAGTCCCAAACTAAGCAGAGCTTGTACTATGGGTACTAGACAACTGATATAAATACATATATACTTCCTTTTTTTTTGTAAATACATACATATTATACATAGGAAACAGCCAAACTCCGAAACAAATATTTGCAGATCATACAAACATTTGGTCCGACTCAGGAATCGAACCCGAGACCTCTTGCACAGCAGTCGCATTCGCTACCACTGCGCCACAGAGGCAGTTAAACAGTTAATATAAACATTTTCGTTTTATGACAACATGGTATGGAAAGAAATTGAAATTATAAACCGAAAATAGTTACTGAAGCAATTCAATGACATTTTTTTCTATTGGTACTTTCAGACTTACCTTGAATGCATTTCTGAACTTATTGGACATAATACTGTAGAGGAAGGGGTTGATCGCCGTTGACAAGAAGTACAAAACTCCTGATAAAAAAGTCAGCACGATGTATACCTGTACAAAAAAGAAAACATTCATGTAAATTAAAATTTCATAAAAATAAGTACGTACTTTCGGAAAATGCTACTTGAACCTGAGGAGTCAAATTACAAACACCCATTAAACATTGATTTTGCGTTTATTCTCTTTTGTAAGCCTGCTTTGAACGTAGTGTTCCCCTCTCATACCCCTATATTTATAAGAGTAAAGTGTAGAATTTCGTGCAATGTATTTTTATTAGAGAATCAGCGCAGAGAAAAATGAGCTTCTCAAATAGCACGCATTATTAATGATGGTTGATACCTCTAAAGAAAAAAAACAGCATTATCTGCCCAATCATTTATGCATTAGGGAAATTTTGAGCTTACAAATTATCTAGCTATGGTATGAAGATGAAGATTGATCATAGCAAAAAAATCCTCAAGTAATTTACAAATTGTATTGGCTTAATATTTTTTGTAACTTACTCCAAGGGTATTTCGTTAACTTGACTAATTTGGATGGAACTACAATAAAGTGTTCTTTTAAAATCTCTCTCTTTCTACTGCACTTTTGGGCTTTACTAAGGATCGCTGTGTGTTCGTTGAACTCAGACAAAACACAGTGAGGTGACTTTGTGCTAACCGCAGCCTCGACTCTTGGAATTTCCAGCAGGCCAGTTTTTGTACATCGTCGCATAAGGTTACTTTGTGATCCAAGGAAAGAAACGTTTAAGCCTAATTTAGCTAATCCATTTAAAAAGTGCAGTGTTGATATGCAAGCTAAATATATGAGCAAACGCTCACAGCTACTTGAAATATACGTTTTCGTAATCGTGTATACGACAGCTCTATCAGAATAAGCGGCGCGGCAGTGTAAGAGCGTAAGTAGTATGCTTATTAAGGTCTTCTAAGATTCATTTTGGATAAGTGCTCCTGGTAAATTGGCGTAGAGTTTTTCTATAGACCCAAATAGTAGCATTATCATCTCAGTGTCTAAAAATCGATACACAATTTCACTTACTTCCAAGTACATTGTCTCAGTTTTGGGTTCTTTGTCAAAATTCTTACTCAAATAAATAAATACGCGATTTTCTCATTACTTCATCTTATCAGACCACAGTCACTTACTGAAAATAGTACAAATTACTTTGGATGTAGCTGCGATTACTTTTCACGTTTTCCGAAATTTCACTTATTACTTTTGAAAAAATACTACTTAGATATATAAATTAGAGATTCTTAATACTATTAAATACATAATATTCAATTAAAATAATATAATATAATCTTTCATAATAAATAAACTGTCGTATCGTTTTGGGTGTTAACTCCTTTTTGTCGTATTAATATGTTGAGTTAAGCAATGGTTCTACTTTATAATCACATAGAAACGTAATTAAATCTTTATTGTAAGAACACTTTTACTGTTTATCAGCATACTAGCTTTTTCCGTGGCTCCATCCACATTTATTTCGGCTATCGTGATAAAGAGTAGCTTACGTTCTTCCTCAAGAATCCAAGTATCTCGATGCCAAATCCCATTAAAAATTGGTACTGTAAATTAGCCCTAAAAACTAACAGTCAGACAGACAGAATAACTGTCAAATTTATAATATCAGTAGAGATTAAAACAATTAAAAAGTAAATATAAGATCTAATCAAGTTACCAGATAGAAAGTATCGGAGGGTTGTTCCAAACTTTTTCCGTAAATAGCTAGTAGTCTCTGCACGTGGAAAGGCGCCCAACAAATGAAGAACGACAGTGCCACAGCAACTGCAAAGAAAAAAGTTTTTTTTAATATCAAATGAAAAGGTATAATAGTATTATAAAATATTAAGGAAGTACAATTTACTAGTGAACCAGTAAAAGATAGAGCAATAAAGCTTTTAAAGTGCCTTTTTGTGAAAAGATTTAGAAATCACTTATTAAATAATTGTCGAGAATACTTGGAAACTTGCCGAGAAAATAGACCGCGGTTTCCTTGTTCACGAAATCTCTAAATAATTCTCTCAGTCCCAAAATATAAATAGGTCGAAAAGTAAATCTAAAGCTTAATAGTTTTAGATTCCTACTGTTAGTTTCTTACTCAAGTCTTAGTTAAATTATTTGGTGGAGAAAATGTATTTATGACTTTTATGCTGCCATTTTCAGTTTTCTGGTCACAAAAAGTCTCCTTGGTGACACATAGTTGCATGTTATAAAATCTAGAGGCAAAAAATCGGCACGGTTACGATAATTCGGATTTCTCAATAACCAAGCAGGCATTGTACAAACAGTATCTTTCACATTTCATTCAATTTGAAATAGCATTTTAAGAATTATAACTAGTTAAAGTTTCTTCATTTTGTCTCTCACATTTATTGACCGATCATCAAATCTTTAAGGCACTTCTAGTAGACATAGAAGCTTCAAATTTAGAATACAAGTAGTATTTAGTGTATAAATCAAGAAAAAACAATTTTTTTTTTGTAATTTCGGTCGGTTTTCTAGATACACCAACTGTATAAACTACTATTACAAAGTAGTTAATCGCAATCCTATATAAATATATAGGATTACTAAGATATATTTGCAGTCAATGGATTGGCGTACCTATATATGAATAATATATGATACTGCAAAAATAAGTATAAATAGGTACCTAGATATAATTATGTTTAAAAGTAAATTATAAAATGGTCAACCGAATGAAAAAACATTAATGGGATATGCCTTATGAAGTTGTACTAAAATTTGGTACAGTATCAAATAGACTTTCTTGCCATGAGAAAAGGAACACTAATTACAGTAAGCTTGGTGTTATAATTTTCTGTTAGGTATATTTACAGTATTTATATGTATGAGAGATAAAAATTTTCGTCGAGTGAGCTTATAAGACAGGGGGTGTGCTTTAAGAAAATGAGTTGTGTGGTAAACAAACAAAAACAAATAAAGTAGGACTATCTACAAGAAGAAATGAGATACCATCAAAAACATGACTTTGAAAAAACAAGTCTCGCCCTGTTTTTTTCTACCGTAAAAAGTTGTGAGATCCATCCAATAAAGAGACTGACTTGGCAATTAAACTAAACAATCTAATTTAATATAATAGTTATTACTTGTAACATACATTCTGTTTTCATGCGATTTAGTTTTACCTCTATCCTACAGAATTTTTCCATCAACTGCCTTTAACAGTACACTGCTAAACAGTTACGTGCTGTTGATGGAGGGCCTCTCCTTGGAAAGGAGACTTTGGCCTAATATACTACGTTGAGCGGTCGGAAAGAAAATGTTCAAGAATATGTATTAGACAAATATTTTATAAAATTATAACATTATTATGTACACTTATATTTAAAATTTAATATTATGGATTTATTGTCACGTGTTAATCAGTTTTCTTGTCTATTTACTTCCAGCCTACCCGTGGATTTTCCGTTCGAAACGTTTGGAAATAGAAGATAGATAAATAATTTAAAAAAAAAATTTACTACGTTTTACATTTTCATTTTTTTTTGCTTATTGCTTTACAATATACAATCGCATTCAAAGTGTTGTAAATGACACTCGAGCTAATATTAAACTTGCGTTATGAGCGCCAGGGCTCCCTCTTAACATTGTACTATTTGTTTGTTTTACCGGGCTATTTCCGCACTTAGTCTCTTGATTGGGCCGTTGTACGTAAGTTTTACATCTTCCTACTCCATCCTACTACATCCTAGATCATCCCAGAATCTCAGTAGCCTTTTCAGGTCACTACATGCCTCCGGGAGTGATGTTGATTGGAGGATGTCCGCTCGTTGATACGCAACACTTCTACATTCTGTGAAAACGCGCTGCGGTATTTCTTCTGCCTCCATGCATCCTCTGCACAAAGAGCTATCTGATGCGCCTATATTGAATTAGTGCTTGTTCAGGGGACAATGTCCTGTCAGGATGTCACTGACGTTCCTTAGATTGTCCCTTTTTAGTCTAATCAGGTTGCGGGCTAATCTTTTTGATGGTTCCGGAACAGCACTTTTTGTTTGCATGCATCCTTCATAGTTTTTATTTTCTTTTTTTTTCAATCTTAGTATTTATCAAAAAAATGTAGGAACTTATTTAGTGCTTATGGTATCATTACATGCACACAGACGTGCGTGTTCCAACCGTGTCGCTGTCAGTTGTCACGCACACTTAAATAATAAACGGCGTCTTGTTATTTAATATGTACGTTCCATCTGGCTTTATCGTTTGATTCTATTAAATGTATCAATAAATACTGCTTATGTTAAAATTATGTTAATTTCGACAACATTGTCAGTCAGAAAAAATCATTCCAAATTAAAGTAATCTGTAATTTTTTGATACCATCTTTGTCAGATGACAAAACTTTTAAGCTTGTGAGAGTTAGATGGTTTCCAGCATTATTAGTACTTAAGAAAGTATGTAATGTAAATCTTCTGAATGTGATTCCTAAATGATTTATTAATCTCCAAACAAATTATCCAAGAACAAAATTATAGATTATAGATAGTGCAAAATTAACCCTTTAGTTTTGTTCTTGGATATTGTTTTTACGATATAAAGAAAATATTTTTTTGTGATGGGAATCTTTACTAGAACTATTTAATTTTTTTATGTCATGTGAAAAACATGATATCCGTCTAGTGGCTGCAGCCAGTATTAAGACACGTTTGTGTCCATTTTAACGCATTTTCCATCTAGCACTGTTAACTATTCGCACTACTGTCAAATATTCTCTTTAAGGGCTACGACAGTATGTGGCTTATTGGCATATACCCGTGACTTTAAGTAGTCCCAAAGAAAGACGTCTGGGGTAGTTAAATCGGACGATCTTGCTGAATGATGACAAATCGTTAAAACGGGGGATTACGCGATTGCGCAGGAAACGTTTGTACTCTGCATCTGTGTAGTTCATATATACCAAAGATGATTGAAGTACGAAGCCATTTGCAATAATTATAACATCTTATTATGATTAATTTCGCGCCACATTGTGTAATTCATAAGATTTTAACTTTAGTTTTGTATCTGAAGTTTTTGGTTGTATAAACTGTGAAGTCTTAACTTAATTTTATTTTGTATTCAAACTCTTGGTTCTTCACCCAAAAGTAAAAAGTTCTTGATAAACTATTAAATTTTGAGTTCACCAAACTGAACTAATTGAAACAACATTTTCAATTACTGAACTGAATAAATTAGAAGCAACATAACTAGAGATAGGTATTACATAAGACCGTAATATCGACACAACTGGAGTACTAATTTTGACGCTTAATCTTCCAAGAGCCATTCCAGCTTTATAAGCTCTGAAAACAACTACTGTATTCAAAACCGAGCGAACATCCTGAGGGAACTAGTATTTAGGAATAGTCTTTATGGCATAGTGTGTTTCGTAAGTGATCGTGTGTGTGTTAGTGTGCGTATATATGTACGGCTGTGTGAAGGTGAAGTGCTTACATAAGTGGGTGTATACGTATATTTGAATCATTCGTTTAAAAATTAATAGAATAAATTTAGATGTTTTTGCTAAGATCTTAATAATTAAGTTCACTTAGAACTAATTAATTTAGACTAAAGTGCTTATTTTTAATTCTCCAGTAATGGTACTTGCGAAGCATAGGTCGGTCGAGTAAGAAATCCTAAAATCTGTTTTTTTTAACCACGATACGAAATAATTTAATGTGGAAACTATGAATGTTATATAAGCTCCGTTCAAGGTTATCCTTTTTTTAATATACGTTTTTAAATTTTCGTAAAGTCAGCAAACCTCTCAATCTTACAAATTTTATCACAAGTTTCTGAATCCGTACTCTCTCTCTCTTTTTCTACTCTCGTCGGCGAAAGCAAAAGAGCCATTTTAAAAATTAAACGACCTATTCAAGTTAATAAGTGCTCTCACAATTATTGTGGACATAAAATTAACATGATTTTGTACTTTTATTTTGTGATTTTCTAGCGATTTTATTTTCTCTCTGTCATAAGAATTATCATTTGTTTGTGCTTTCAGTACACTCAAAAAAGTTTTTCTTTGAAAATTAATAATGTAAAAGACATTTTAGATTGTTTTACTATTCTATTGGTTGTTACCCGATAGACTGTTAGTACAGATTCGATTCTCACTCAAGATAAATAATAGTGTAATGACCACTGTTATTTGTTTTCCTTCTCTGGGTAATTTATATAAAATATGTGTTAGTATTTATATATATACTTATAACTATATTACAGACTGTGCCTACTTTAAGATCAAAAAATCGTGTAAGAGATGTGTTAAGTAAGATATTACTAATAATATCTGTGCGGGTCGCGTACACAGCTTGTTGAATGATAAGACGTGGTTTGATTTGATGCTATTTATTTGTTGTATACACACGTATAGTGTGGAGTGATCACTGTAGTGAGTACCTCCTGTGATTACTAAATGTGCATTGATTTATAATTGTTGTAAAATGCTGAACGCGCGAAATGTACGGTAATTGGCCCGTTCAATATCTCAATACTCGGTAATAAAATTTTAGTCTGAGGGCCTAGTAAACAATATATATTCATTTCTTATTAAGTAGGTAGAAAAAAGGCAAATTTGATACATTTTCTTTTATACATGAGCCTGCAAAGTGACTCTCCTCTGCAGTAGTGATCACGATTCTCATTGCGAATTCAGACGAAGCAACGATGCAGCATATTGACCCACGCTCTGGCAGTTCATTGAGATGCTTCTGCATTATTGGTCCGTCCTCGTACTCACCAAGAAAAAACCCACAGTATGAATGTTGTAAGTTTAGGTTGGTCTTCTGTGAGAGAGTAGTACCGCCAAGCCGGTTCGTTAGTTTTGTAATCAGCGTATTTCTACTATCTTGACTGACAACGGCGTTGATCATTTCAGTTGATAGCTCTTGGATATTATCATTACAGTTAAGTATAGGTTACTTCAAAATTTAATGCCAAATTTATTACAGGTTCAGATTATACTACTTTAGTTCAGTATTGAAAGTCCTTGCTCCTTACTAGACATTAATCTGTTGTAATTAAGAAAACCAACTGACTCACTTAAACTCGATTAGCGATCCTACCCGGCTTCACATGAAAGTCTTTGAAATTCTGCGATTTCCTCTACTGTTATATATACGTATTACACATTCCTTCCTTACTTCATCTTGTACCACTCTATTTATTGCTGATAACTAAATTAAAATCTGTTTAGTAGCTTAGAAGACTAAAGGTCTAAGAGAATAAGTAGCGAAAGCGACGACAAGAGTGGTCCGAAACTGATCGCATAATTCCAAAACATACACGCTAATAACACCGATCATCTATAAAACCTCCGTTTTAAGGAAATGCCCTTGTCTAGCAGTGGACTGTTAAAAGCCGTTGATGATGATGATCTATAAAAATGTATTCACATTCGTCCGGTTCCCGAAAGTTTTTAACCCAGAAATGGTAAAGAATTATTTTACCGCGTAAAAGTCACGGGTCTTCGGAGAAAACATAAATAAGATAAGCTTAACTTAAGATAGTTGAGTAAACTGAAATAAATTATGGCGACATTAGTGTAATAATTTGTGCTTTAAAATAAGGCTCACTAAACCACAGGTAATAATTATCGTCCGTAGTAAGCAGCGCCTGCTAGTAAGTGAGACTATATACAAAACAAAAGTCGTTAATAGGGGAAGATACAAAGCTTGGTAACAAAGTATGGTAATAAACAACACCGATGGAGTTTGGATGGCAATGACACCTAACTAATGCTACATTAATGATTGTGTGAAATTATATATAGAGCCTTCAAATGCAAAACAATAATCGAAAAATTTTATATTTCTTAAAATAATGGAAATGGTTATCATTTTTTTTATGTAATAGTGTTAAAACGAACTGGACGCGTGAAGCTGAGAATCGAACTAAGTGGCGTATAATTGGATAGGCCTATAACCAGCAGTGGACTGCGATAGGCTGATGATGATGAGTATACGTATCGCCTGATGGTAAACGTTTACTGCCGCCCATGGACACCCGTAACACCAGAGGCATCCCAAACCAAACTTTAGGGCCAAACTTTAGGGGATGGGGAAGGGATGGGGGCAGGGTTGGGTTATGGGCCTCTGGTATCCTCACTCACTCGGTGAAACACAGCGCTCGTGCTGTTTCACACCGATTTCCTGTGAGGCCGTGGTAGCACTCCGGTCGAGCCAGCCAGTTCATGCCGAAGCGTGGCTCTAAATCTACATCCCAAGAGTCACAAGTGCGTTACTGACCTTTGAATCCCCGCCCTTCAGTAGTAATGCAGCATTATAGAATTAGGGGTAATTCTAGAATTACAAAGGGGGTGGGGTGTCTAGACAAAGCCCATCCCCTACCCGTAAACTTCCTCTCCATTATTTCACGTGCTCAATGACAAACACTGAAAGAATATTGGTTGCTTCATCACACATCCTTTAACACTTCACTGCCAGAGATCTCTCTTTAGGGAGCAGGTTTGGATCTACTATACCAGGGTCGGTATAGCGTCTGTTTCAAGTGCATCTTCTTTTTACAGTGGTGTTGTGCCTTTGACCTTAGCTTGTACCTTTGATCGCCTCTTACGACACCCACGGGATGAAGCTCCGTGTTGTTATAACACTGGTTTTATGAAATCTAGATATCTTACCGAATGAGTGTCGCTCATAACGTGAACATATTAAAGAGCAATTAGGTATATTTATGAATAAAGAGGGAAATATAATTCAAAACTGATTTAAATATTTTAATAGAAAACTATTTATTACATCTTTTTATTTATATAACTTTATGCACTTTCGTACATCGGCGGACTTATTGCACACGACATTCTCTGCCACCGAAGGCTGAGCTTTGGGTTGTGTAGCAATCTTGTGTCACAATATTAATCAATTAAAACATACACTGCACAGTATTACATACATAATGTGAGTTAATAAACAAATATCTATAATCTGTAATCATACATTTATGTTCTTTATTGATTTTCAAAGTTGCGGTATATAACGAGAATTTTTGTGCCCGTTACTCATTAAAACTTGCTTGAAGGTAGAAAATTTACGAAAAGGGGTTAAATTTCTTTCTCCTCCTTCTGTTTTGGAAATAATTAACGATTGAATCCACCGTCAACAGTATACTTTTTTTATTATCATACAGTTCTTGTGAATTACTTAATCCAAACTCACAGTAGTCGGGGGTAGAATTTGGCATTGTCATTTAGTAATCATTTCGATTTTGTCGCGTGACGAATTGCCGGCCTTGTCTGCGTGTAAAGTGCCTATTCTTGAACCCCTTGAGATATTTTTGTATGACCCTAGCTCTCGCATGAACACGTAACAATCTCATTATGTCTCTAAATGGACAACACAATTTATTCCTTAGCAGGTCTCCCTACAAATCACATGAAGTTATTGTCTCGTCATTTTATTGAGATGACAAACATTTTCATATCAATTACAACATTTAAATTAATGACAAATAGTTTTAAATAAATAATATACAATTACGTAGCTTGCATTTTTTTACAGAACATTTAGTCTAATTGATTTGAAAAGGTATTAAAAGACAAAAACACATAATACAATACAAGTAATTTTCCTTTAAGCCATCGAGTAGAAATTTACAATTCAAGTAGGACTGAGAACTAAATTATTAAAACACCCATAAGAGAACCTGTCGAAACATAAAATATAGAATTAATATAAGGGTTACCTTATTACCCCTTTGTAAATAAAAAATCCGTATTTATTGCCCGCTTGATAGGAACAAAGTAACAAGTCAATCGTAAATTCAGTCTATCTTATAATATTTAGAAAAGGAAAAGAAAGTTCATTGAAGCTAATTCACAATTATGACTATATTATTTATTGTTAGGCAGCCATAATATATGATAGATTTATGATCAAATTGTACAGGTATTTAGGCTACAATCTATAAAATGTCAAAGCTTCAGCTTGAAATCAATGTCCGGCCTCCATTCGGAGACTGACGAAGCGTCACTTCAGATGAGTTATATTTGGAAGATCTAGTTTTTATATAATGCTGTCAAGACAGCATACGAGTGTTCTGGCAGAACAGTATCATTCAAGTTTAGTACTTGTAAAAACTAAACATAAATCCTAACAAAATTTTAGTTAGCTGACATTTGTGTAATCCGGTATTAGAACTAGAGTTGGTCATAGCATTTTCGCTAGAATAAATTGGCAAGAATAAGAACGAAATTGCGAACGACCTTTTTAATGATCCTACAAAGGCATTAATTTTGTGCATCTCAATGCTCCCACAAATACTCTTGAAACCTCAGGGCCTCGGCGTGACGGGGCGGTACTAGCCTCTCACAGAAGATCAAACTAAAATAATGGCATACGTGCTGTCGTAACTTGTTGGTGAGGCGAGACCTGAGGCTCAATGATGTAGAAGTATTCCAGTAGGGTGACAGTGCTGCGTTGTCTGTATTCGCAATGAGTATAGTGACCACTACTCTCTTCATGCATTCAGGCAGACTAGAGTCACTTTGAAAGGCTCATATAAAAAAAAAATTATAGGATGTAAGTTCCTAAAACTTAAAGCCTTAAGATTCAATGTAACTTTATTTTCTGACTAAACTGGAAATATCAGACCAAAAATGAAACTTAAAGACAAATTAAATACACAAATGGGATAATTAACAATATCATTATATAAACTTATGAGTCATTTACACAGTCATATCCTTGAAGCAGGCATATTATTATTATTTTTTCTAAAAATAATAATGTCAAGTATAAAAGACATGTTTAGAAATGTATGTCAAATACTTATTACAATCAAATTTCATTTCTATGATGAAACATATGTTTAATAACGTAGACAAATTAATACAAAAACATACTTTCAAAGCCACACCATTTGTTAAAACGTAAAAGAGTAATGAGCGGTCCGCGACAGTCCCACATGTGTTATACAAGAATTTATATTAATTTATAAAATATTAGGCTTTTGTCTGTGATTACGCTTTGAGTTCTCAGAAATGTATCTTTTATTAACTTTTTGACATATACATACTTGAAATCGTAATTTGCATCCTCGTCGTACATATTGCATCCCGCACAAACACCACTTGTTGTTTTTGATAAGTTTGATACATAATATCGCATTTTTAAAAATTGCATTGAAAAAAGTAAATGTGTACAACATTTAGAATTATAAGAATGTAAAAAATAGACAAATACACTTATAAATTATATTATACATTACAATACTTTGTATTGTTTTTATTTTAAAAGATCAACTCCCGCATTAGGAATATATATCCTGAATCGCGCGAGACTCTACTAAACATACATAAAACGAACACAAAGAACACCTAGAATCAGAACAACAATTTATGGATCACAGAAAGTGTTGTCCCATGTGGAATTTAAACCTACACAGAATTAAGCGGTGTGGCGACCGCTTAAACAACTCGGCCAACCAAATATTATATATATTGTGCTTTATTTTCAAGACCAAAATCTGCTATAATATTTTTTTGCAACATAACATTTACTGGAGTCGAGATTTAAAAACAAAAGAATAATTTTATAGGCTTATGCATATGCTTCACAAAAATGATTAAATACTTCTAGTCGATTTCAGCCACGGCTGGCAGTCAGTCTCAACGAAACCACTCAACTACGGGAGATATTTTAATCTCCAAGTATGTGCACAAACACGGATGCAATCTCTTTTCCATCATTCTCACCATTCAAAGGGACGGCTATCCGACACAACCAGGAAGTGATCAAACGCCTAATTATAACTTCTTAATTTATAAATCTTATTTGATTAATTTGAACATCTTTAATTCTTCTTTTGATGTTATTGATTCACTGATTGCTTTAGTGACGCAGTGGGTCTCGGTTTCCATTACCGGGTTGGATGAAATATTTGTTGGATCTGCAAATATTTGTTTCGGAGTTTGGGTGTTTTCATTGTATATTATGTATGTATTTATAAAAATAAAAAGGATTTGTATCAGTTAGTATACACATAGTATAAGTTTAGCTTAGTTTATATATCTATATACGTATATAAATATATATATATGCGTATATATACTAACTTATATGTATATACATACATATACACATGGTATAAATACATACACGCATAGAATAAGTTTAGCTTAGTTAATATATGTTTAGCTTAGTTTGAACCAGATGGCGTTGTGTATTAGATGTCCGAAATCTATAAAATATAATAAATTGGAGTGTCTTTTTGTAATATTTAAATAACCGCTTTTTACTGAATGTATATGTATGTTTACATGTTACACATACCAAAATATATTTATTTACAATTTTTGTGTGTCTGTCTGTTTGTTCCGGCTAATCTTTAGTAGGGACTTTCACTGATAGATATCTGATGATATGAAGAGTAACTTAGGCTACTTTTAGTCTAGTTTCGTCCCGGCGCTTGGCGCCACCTGCGGTTATTGTGTTACCGCAGCTAACGCTAATAATAATATAAAAAAAGAAATAATGATTCATTGATATCTTAAGATAGTAGAGTCACTTTGATTTCACCATGAACGGGCCGGCTCAACCGGGTGATACCCTCTCACAGAAGTCTGACCCAAAATGACAGCATCTGCGCTGTCGTGTTTCGTTCGTAAATGTGAGACTGGAGGCTCAATGATATACATGCTGCATTGTTGCATTATCTGCATTCGCAATGAGTGTGGTGACCACTACTCTTGGATTCTGCTCATGCTTTCCATCAGGGAAAGTTTTTTAGACTAGCTTTGGCAGGCCCATACATGAAAAAATATGTATGTGAATACGAACTAATCAAATGATATTTACCAACTTAAATATTAACAATATGGAATATTTGGTAAAACCTTATTGTATGCAATAAATATATGAATATATTTGTATGATTCTATCAGTGCACAGACCATGACATGACAGTTTTAATATGGTAAAACCCAAACGCAAAAATATTCTTTTTGTGACGTTAAAAATAAATGAAGCTTAAGCTTGAAAATTAAATAGCACAAGTATTAATAACATATGCCTATGTACGTTCAGCCTGAAAAGTAATTGGCTGCATCGTAGCCAGTAAATAAAAAAATCGTTTTCATACTATTCATGTATTATTTCTTAACTAAATTAAGTAAGTCTGACCAACTGTCAAAAACTTCAAGTAGATAAAAAATAAAAAATATTTTCGGACATTTTAACACACAACGCCATCTAGTCCCAAACTAAGCAGAGCTTGTACTATGGGTACTAGACAACTGATATTAATACATATATACTTTTTTTTGTAAATACATACATATTATACATAGAAATTACCTAAACTCCGAAACAAATGTTTGCAGATCATACAAACATGAAAGTAAACTGTTATTCTAAAGTATTCAGTTTCTTTTAAATTAAACAATGGTTTATCATTACCAACTTTTTCAACTTGCAATGTATGTAATCATGTTTATTCGGGTGGAATTTTGCAACTCAACTTTGAAGCAGATGTCTTCAAACGATCTATTTAAATAATTAAGAAAAAATCAAGGCAGTTCAACTTCGTCGGTTCATTTAGATAGAATGTAGATCTTTAAAAAAATATAAATGTCACGATGCCCAACGTTTTTTTAAACAAAGTTCATTGTTTAAAAAAGCGACTTTTGTTTATATTTAATTACTGGAAACTTGTTGGATATTCAGCAAGGATATAATATTACCACCTTAAATTCATTTTTAACAAAGCATTTTATTTTTTAGCAAAAAAGAATCGTTACCTTCTTTTTTATTACAATAACAAAGTAACAAGATGTTCGCTAATTAAATCTACCTACCATAAAATTGTTTGAAGCTGTGAAACTAAGCTATGTACAACAATTAAACTTTATAATGGAAGGTTTTTGACTCATAATGAAGATTATTTCTAAATTTTTTTATGTTTAGATAAAAAGAATCCTTAACAAATTGCAATATAAACAAAACCATAGAATAATATATTTATAAATTATACATTTGTGCTAGGATGTATACTTAGTTATGACCTGATGTAAAATTGTTAATAATTTATAAGAGTTTGGGTAATCAAAGACAAATTACCTAAACATTAAATTGTTTATTACAAATATTTCAGCAGTACCTATTCATTATAAGACGATGATCAGAAATAAATTATAGAGATATACAACAGATGTGAGTATATACAAACATACACATCATGGAGAAGCAAAAAACCTTACTAACGTCCTAATTTTAAACAGGGAGCGCATGCCAGAGAAAAGTTGACTGTACAAACAGAAGGAAGACATAACAAAGATGTAAGAAAGGCTTACGAGAATTGTTAAACAAATATTTCTGTTATGATTACAGGCTTAAGAACAGAAGTTGGAAGCTAAAAGTCAGTGCTCATACACCACAACTAAGATTTGGCACACATTTTTGATTGACAAATAAAAATAGAATATATTACAATCAGTATAGAGTAAATCTATAGAGGCAAATTTAGAAAACCATTTTATTATTATTATTATTCATTTATTTATATTTTTTGCACTGAATTTGTACACCGCCCGACTTATTACCCACAGAATTCTCTTACAGTCAATCTTCGGGTGATGTAGAAAGGTTATAACATATTTTTTGGATCGAATGAACAAGGAAAATCACAATATAATATCGAGAAAGTATCTTAACCTGCACATCTATAAAGTCGTTATCAAATATGAAATAGAACTTCTTGAAATGAGGCTCAGTACTCAGGTACACCAATATATATACATATTTTAATTTGACAAATCATCGCCATGCTTGTTCTGTGATCTACTTAGTAACTATATTAGCCTTAATTTAAAGAGATGGTTTGTTTTATAAGTTCACGGCTAAGCAGTTAAACTGATTTGGGTAAATTTAGATATAGAGATAGATTAGACCTTGGAGAAGGACATAGGCTATTTAGGCATATGACGCGATAATCGAAACACACGCAGGCCTAGCTGCGGGCAAATGCTACTTGAATTTATGTTGGAATTACTCAAACTATATTTCAAAGAAATATATTTTATGGTAATATACTTTTTTACCACTTTGTATGATTTCTACCCTTGTTGTTAGAACTAGAGCTCTAAGCTCTTTCTCGTCTAGCGCTGAATACATAGTTTAGAGCTATATATTCCGAAGAACTATTTTAACTCTTTCCTGCTAATATATAACTCGAGAAAATTTCTATTGGCCTCCCCTGTGTAAGTTAGGTAACATTTAAGTATTTTATTTCAAAAAATCAATTATGTAATGATGACTAAACAAGTGTTTTCTACTTAAGGTTTCACGAAGGCACTTCGACGGACTGAGGAAACTCTAGTAATAATATTATCGACACTATTTATCGGCTATAGTAGCCCGCGATAAATTGCCTTGATAATTATATTACGTTAATAATACATAGTCGTACATTTTTTCAGTTTTCATTAGAACCGGCTGTAATGTTCAATATCCGGTTTTCATAGTGCGGCACAAATTCTTTAAAGCATATTAAAAACTTACCGAGCATTCTTATGACTCTCCTTTGAGATGCACAGTTCCTGTACTGCATTTGTCCACTGGCTCTCTCATTACTATCTACTGACAGTTTTTTCACTGGATGCAACACTCGGGAAGTCCGTAACTTAATTCCTATTAACGCGTACAACACCGAAATCATGGACATAGGTACGACGAAAAATACAAAACTTGATATAACGAACACTTGATGCACTCCAACACCCTTTACTGTACACGCACTCACGTTCTGACCATTTTCCACAGATGACTCGATTCCGAACTGCATGGCTTGAGGTATCGCAGTACACAATGCAAACAGCCATATAGCTATGATAAATCGAACGGCTCTTGACAGCTTCGACATTGTGTGTGACATGAACGGGCGACATATCGCTATATACCTCTCTACCGTAAAGGCCGTTATTGTTAATACTGTCGCGTTTGCTGAAGTCTCTGACGCTAGGCCGATGGCGATACAGTGAGCTTCACCCAACGGGTATGTGTCTGGATTCCACAGACGATGTAGTTCAAAGGGTAAACCACAAACTAGAAGTATAAGGTCTGAGATAGCAAGACTGAAAAGGTAGAAGTTGGTAGCGGTGTGCATGGAACGGTTTCTTGCAATAACTACGCAAGTGCTTGTGTTGCCGAGGATTCCTGCGATGAATATAACTGCGTATGTGATGGTAAGAGGTACAAGCAGATCTAATGCGTATTGGTCATAGTATGCAGCCGGGTGGCTTGTCACATTAGTCGCATTCACCAATAAATTATCATACTCATCCATATTCTGAGGAACTGATAGTGTCATTTTACCTGTAAACAAAATAAAATTACTGTTAGTTAAATTTGTATGGAAAATATTTTTATCAAGGCTCTGCACTCTTTTATTATCTAATTTATTTCGAACAGTTTAATCGGTAATAAAGGAAACATACAACTGACAGCTTATAAAATCGTTTTTAATGGGTATGTTTCAATGAATTATTATAACACGTTTAGGTTTAATTGTGTAACATGGTGTAGAAAATTCGATATTAAAAGGCGTTTACTTGCCCTTCACATAATTCTTAAGGATTTAATGCATTGATTAATTGTATAAAACAAAACGAAATAAAACTTGTTCAACTTTAATAAAAAAAACAGTGCAATTACAACAAAAAACTGACGGAAGTTGTTTCAATTGACGTTTTATACATTTTCCATTTAAGTATTTGAATAGTTAATATTTGAATTATATTTTTTCAATTATATTTGACTAACTTTCGCCCGCAGTTCTGCTTGCGTATTCGACCCATTCGGGTAATCATCAGGAAAACACTCGATGCATTAGGACAATGAGTCAAGTAAAGATAATGGTACAAAAAATAATGAAACACATGCTTATCATCAATTTTTACAAGAACCCGTGCTCTGGTCGAGCTGGGCCATTTACACCGGGACATGGCTTTCACAATATATGGACGTAAAATTAAACAGATTTTGTTAAATATTAAAAATTATGACGAGTTCAATTTCCTATTTTTTTTGTTTTATTAACTGGTAAAAAAAATAAGTGTTATTCAAAAACTACAATTTTTTTTGTACCTATCATATTTACTAAATCCGTTATTTATTTATTAAATTTAATTCTGGTGGCACGTTGTTGCTTACACATACTATCTAACTGACTTTCACGTTCTTTTTAAATGTTTTTTTTCTGGCGTGCCTAAGATAGTATACTTATCATCATGCTAGTCGAGTAGGAGCCGAACCAGATTGAAAAGAGGCGAAGACAAAGTTGCGTGGGTCAGCTAGTAAACATACAAAAATAATCAATGGAGCAGATATTATTATTTAAATTATTTATTGAAGCACATGCATATTATTACTATATATGCATGTGCTAAAAAACTAATATCGAGAGGTACCTATTAGTTTTTACAGCAACCCGCTATTTTAAGCAAACTATTATTACTATTATTTATTATTTGCTAGTAACAGCTAAATCCAAACAATGATTATTAATTCAGATACTTCGAGAACAAATCACGTCATAACATCTTCAGCTTCACTACATTCAATCTTTGACTGCACGGCACGGTGCCTTGTAGTTTAAACGGTAACCACGCTGCTTTATACAGCGCCAAGTGTTTTGGGTTCAAATCACTTTGCGTGATCCACAAATTGTTTTTTTGAGTACGAGTGTTTTTTTGTGTCTGTTTCATGTATGTTTGTAAAGTTCCCCTTAACACAGAATGTATATTCCTTAAGAGGGAGTTGTCTTTTTAAAAAATAAAATAAATGTCTATTTTTGTAATTGATTGTTATAATATTTTAAGTAAATTTATCAAGGAAATTCACGTCTTGATTATCGTGCTCCAGATAGGCTGAAAGAGCTGTTAAAATCTATCTGAGCTTTTCGTCGTATTTAGGCATTTACAATGAAGTTTGATGTTAAATTTAAATAACAAGAAACAGCTTCAATTTAAAAAAAAAATAGAACTCTTCGTATCTTATACCTATAGAAAAGGTTTTTTGGTGTAAGGTATACTCTTGTCAATTTTTAATTTCACTAACATATTTATTTTATTTAACAATTTGTTTTTGACTTGATATTTTAATATTTCATACTAGTATTCATATTTACTCTAGCTTACAATTTATAATATTCCAACAAGCTAATAAGCGTCTAACAACAAAAAAATTGTACTTGTTTTTGACGAACTTAATTAACCCTGTCTAAATGTTTCTCTATAAAATAAAAAAAAAACTCTTTACATGCTCGTGGCTATTATATTTAATCCAAAAAAGTCATAACTACGGCAATGTGAATTTAATGACACAACACTCCGAAATGTGCTTCTAAATTAATTAAAATGTCGGCAAGTGTCAAAACCGAAAACTCTCATAAACCTTTTAATATATAATCATAGCATTTGTTGTAAACAACATCTGCTTAAGGAGTAAGTCTCTCAAAAATTTGTAATGGTGTCAATATTTATAATTTAATATACAGTTCTGGGTACAATTAATACCAACATTACATAAAGTTTTGTAGGGTTAGCGGTCTTATCGCTCTTACAGGTAACTAAAACTTGGAAAAAATCATTGTGAAGAAGAGACATGAGTAAGAATAAAATATCAGAGATACAAGGTAAGGAGACGATATCTATACATTACATGTACGTGACGCAAAAACTTTATACTCCTTATTACAAAAATTGTGCTGACGGAGGAGTATGAAATTTCGCACACTTATATTTTCAGGATAAGGAGTTCAGAATGCTAATATTTTTTTCAATCATGCACAAAAGTACATTATGTTAATAAAAATAACATTACACACACTATCGTATGCATATGATACATCCATACACAGATATGCATATATATATACGAATATAGGTATGTCAAAATAAAATTTTAAAAAATAAATATTTTTACAAGCTTTTATTTTTTATTTAGTTTCACCTGTCCTGATGTTTTTCAGTAATCAAATCTTGTAATCAATATAAATTTGATCCTCTTCCTAATTTCCAATTAAGCTAAAATTTGAAATATACTTTTAGTTCTGATGACAATGCAATAAAATTATATATGTCCTGTATTATTATTAATCCAAAATGGCCGTCGTAACAAAATGGTGGTGTACATATTGACCCAATATGGGTATCAAATGAAATGAAAGGGAGACGGAATTTTGATCGAGTACTTTGGTGCTAGATGGTAGCCAGGGTCTGGCGAGTGTTCTGGAAGATGGCCATAAGAACTCGGTAATCAAACAACGCAACATCATCGATTTTGTAATCGTTTGATTCGTCTTGACAAATACTTTATGTTTTGATAATAGGGTCTGATGAAGGAGGCGGAAGGTGGTTCTGAGAACTCTGTAATGAAATGTCAGAATCCAATGAATGTGGAACCGTTTGATTCGTCTTATTGAGTACTATATGTTTCGATAGCATCTAGGGTGTGATAATAGAACTGTAATGAAACGAAGAGACCCATTTAGTGTGGAATCGTTTGATTTGTTTTGACGAGTACTGTGTGTTTTGATTGTATCCAGGGTCTGATGATGGAGTCGAGAGGTGGTTATAGGAACTCTGTAATGGAACGAAATAAACCCAATGAGTTTAGCATCACTTGATTCGTCTTGTCTAGTACTTAGTATTGAATGGATATTAACATTTGACTATAAGTTGAAAAGTGTTCATTGGATCTCTGTTTTAAAATGACGTTGTTTTAATAAGTAGTGTGAGTGGTAGTAGTATCTAGTGAGTCGTAGATTTCTTGCAACATTAATGCGTCGAATGAGATGGACAGATAACTAAAAAGTAGAAAAAGAATTAAATTAAAAAAAACTTGTTAAAAGCAAGTTTAGATAGGAAAGCTCGAAAAAGAATTCATAAAAGTATTCCTTGAAAACTTTTAATGTCAACTTATAATGTCATTACAAAATTTGTATAATACGTAATCTTTTCTTGTCTTCCTTGTTGGATAAGAATCGAAATTAAAAAATTTGATTTGACTGATATCAACGCTTTAAAGTTTCAAATTAAGTAAATATTGATACGGAAATCTCGCGTCAAGCTTTTGCATTATAACAATTTTCAATGATATAAGTTGATAGCAAATTTTTTCAAGATCTACTTTAATTTATTCTTTTTAAAGTTTTCCAATAAAAGCTTGTTTTTAACGAGTTTTTTTAAATTTAATTTATTGCTTATACAGTCATACTGAATGGCAAGAGTAGCCATGATGAAATCTTTGACGAAAGAAGAATAATAGAAAGAATAGAATAGCTTTAGACAAAAGAAACCCTAAAAATTTCTAACTAAAAATTTAAAAAATTATGGTTGAATCGATCTCTGGGCGACTACTAGTATAAACAAAATATACAGTAGGTATGAACATTTAACGAATCTAGGCTCTTCTCTGTGCGATGTGATCCAATTAACCGCGTTATTAGCCGAGCTGCTTATGAAATAAGTCGAGTGACGAAGTAAATAGCTACAATACATAATAAGAAGTCATCCATGATTGGCTAAAATCGTTTGTGTGTCTAGTCTTTTAGTACTGCCTTTCTTTCGTAAGAAGTTCATAAGCCCAAAGATATAATAACAAAATCCCAAGCCTCTCGTTTTATAGACTTTTTAAAGTGCTAACTTTATGCATTTACATTAAGCCACGCAGGCTTAATGTAAATGCCCAAAAACGACCGTAGATATACTTTTTTATTTACTTAAAAAGAGAGAAGCCGGTCTCGCTTTTATTTTGTGCAATTTGTGCTCAACGCGGTGTTTTTTCATCTAAAACGTACGAATTATTAACCTCCATCATTACGAAATGTAATAATCTGTATTCTTCATACGACTGCGGCGAAGCCAAAAAGCAGGGTAATAATTTTGTCAGTCTATAAATGTTTGTATGTTCCACGGTAGTATTTAAACTAGTATACCAAATTTAATGATTGAGGTGACAAAAGATTTGCAAAAAAGGTTCAGACAACGTAGGCTATATATTTTTTTTACAAAGTTTGGAATACCGACGGGTTATCCAATACGGCCTGAATCGAAATCTCAATGTCCGTTTATATGATTAAATTGTATAACTCAATAAAAATAAAAAAAGCCAAAAGGCAACTTGATCAAACTATCGGTCGATTAAAACATTTGTAGTCAGCGAGGGCTCTAATAGTAGGAACGAAAAAGACATTTATTTTAACATTACGCAATTTCCAGAATATATACAAATACCAACGGTATCCCGTCAAGGAAAATAACGAAACGATTGTCAATAGCATTAATTACTGTTGGCCGATATTGTTTTGTGTACAGATTCTGTAACGTCTGTGTTAAATTGAACAAGACTCATTTGTTCAATTTAGAAGTAATTTATGATTGTTAGTATTTTTATAATATAAAGGCAAGCCAGAGCAATCTGTGGGCAAGTGATTACCACAGGCATAAAAGGTAGGCCTTGTATGGATGGCCTTAGATGGATAGATCCACTGTAGAAACACAAAATCATGGGCAGTATTGGTGTTTAAAATAAATAACGAAAAAATTTACTTAATTCAGATAAATTACATAAAAAAAATATAGAGATCTTAATACACATTAAGGCAAATAAATAAATCATCGTAAAAATCATTTTGCGAAGATTATTTTTTATTTTATTAATTTTGTTTTATTATGTAATTTTTTACTCACACATTATACCATTAAATGTAATAAATAGTATCAAATGTCGATTGGCAGTAAATAAACCACTCATCGAAATATATGGGTTCAAATGTTGTCACATTTGAACCCATATATTTCGATGAGTTTCATTAAATATTCCAATTAAAGTTTGATCAAACGGAATTTACATCACGTAACTTAAATAATTTAACACGTGTTAATTGATTTTAGTTGTATCAATAAAACAGTTTGTATTTATACGTATACATATGTATTAAATACCTTGCAAATAATAAATCATCATTTAGATATTAATATTTCATTATTGCAAAGTTTTTTTTTTTTTTCCTATTTGGATCTGGAGTCCATACTAGGCTCAAAGCCTGTGTGACAGATCTCCTGTACTAATCTTCGAATATCTCGGATTTCTTTTACTATTGCATGTGTGGAGGAATGAGTGTTACATGTAACTCCAACACAAAAGGAGGATTCTCCGACCAGACGAGGTGATCATGCCTGGCGGGCGTTTATTATTTGCTTATATTTCTTTATTATTTGGTGTTACTTATTAGACTGCCACATTGGTCTAATGATTAGCGTAAGCATCTAGAGGTCAAGAGGTCTTGGGTTCATTTCTAGGACTGCTGTAGGGTTTATCTTATAAGAAATTCTTAGAAGATAAGGAGGAAGAGGAGGAGGAGTATGGAAGGCGGCGGTGCTTCCCACCTGTCCCTCGGTCCCGGTTATTATGAACACATATAGCAATCGTTATTGGGTAATCAGCGCTCTCAAATATACTGATAATTAACTAGTTGTAAGATTGAACTCAACCTTCGAATTTGGTTCAGCCTCAGGTTACCTATACCCATTATAAATATATTATATATTATTTGTGTCTATATACATGTAGAAAGTTCTTGCGATATTTAAAATTAATGTATTTTAAATATCGCAAGAACTTTCTACATGTATATAGACATAAACTATAAAAGTAAAAATATAATATAAAGAAGCTTACAAGTTTTTACAAGCGAGGCGTGTAAAATAATCTCACTTGTTAGGATTATTTAAAAAAAAATGTGACATGCTTTGCTGTGCCATATTGTGATGGCATTGATGAGAAATAAAGAACAAAAGATATGATCAATATCTCAAGTGTGTTATAACAAATTTGAAATCAATCGATGCAAAACCTTTTGAAAGTCAAAAAATTACAATTAATAAGTTTATCATAAGCCTATTGCAGTCCACTGTTGGGCATAATGCCACCCTGATCGATTTAGGGATTGATTGAAATGAAAATCTCTGTTATTATTACACAAAAACAATTATAAGCGTTTTAAATTCGATGAATTCTAATTCAATAATTGTATTTGAACTTTGACCAACACACAACTACAAATAGATATTCATAAAAAACGATAGGATGACTAATATCTGGTGTATAATTATCAGGGTCAAGAAACTGTTTGTTGATTAATCATGTAATAAATTCACATATCTTACGATATCTCCAGAAAAAACAAACATCTTAGAATAAGAATTACATAGAATATAAGCCACTTAAAATAGCATAATCTCACAGTATAACTAAAGCAGAGAGTACCCGAAATATTGTCTTTAATAGGGTTTATATTATTAGCGTTCTTTGAAGTTTACCTGATTTTATTGACATAATATTCCATGAATTTGCAGATTCTAATTATACATTTGTCGATAGTTATCTCATTCAAAACAAAATGTGATGGTTTTGATCACAGTTGATGCTATTCTCATCTTTCAATTTAAAGGCCATGCCCGCGTTGATAGAATAAAGCCTCTCTATTTTCTGCAATTCATTTGATCTTCAATAAGCTAATTTCTCCTTTACGTGCTCCATGTACTTCGATGTAAGCCTTCGTTGTTTTCTTTTACCTTCTAAGATTCCTTTTGGCGTTGTTCTAAAGAATTATAATATTTTTTCAAGTAGCTAACCAGTTTTGCTTTTGTGTTTTTAATAGCATTTAAGATTACTTAAGTAGTAATTCTTCGTTGGTTCTTTTCTCCATCGAACTGCGCCACGTTCCAAATACTATTAACCTGTGCGTGTCTCTTTGGGTCAGCGTCCACTTCCAGCGTCTTTTAAGTATACAGAGATTATTACAAAATAAACAATTTTTTTTTTTTTTTTTTCCCTTACAATCTGCGATCGGCCGTAAGCCATAATCAGATGTGGTCTATTTTCACGATTTATTGGGGATGCTCCAGCGAGTTCCGCCAATCACTATTGTCTAGACTCTAAGTCTAGTATTTGCCATCTTTTTAGGCGAGTTATGCTTGTAGGGTTCAAGAGGTCTCTGGCCAGCTCATTCTTGTGTCCCTTTAGTCTATTTTTATACTTTCTGGTGTGCTCGGTCACTTCCTCCTTTACTGTGGGCATCTTTAAGTGTTCATGTATTTCCGTATTTCTTACGAACCAGGGTGAGCTGGATATGGTTCTGAGTGCAATGTTTTGAAATCTTTGAAGGATTTCGATGTTAGAATTAGTCGAGGAGCCCCAGAGTTCAATGCCATACGTCCATATAGGTTTTATAATAGTTTTATACACAAGTAATTTGTTGTGTAGTGATAACGGTGATTGTCTTCCAATTAACCAAGACAGTGCCTGAAATTGAATGGTGGCCTCCTTTTTCTTCACTTTTATGTGTTTAGCCCAAGTGAGACGGCGGTCCAAGTGCAGACCAAGATATCTTACAGTATCATCTGTAGGTAGTGGTTTGTTGTCCATGCACACCGGCGGACAGTCTCCCTTACGCAAAGTAAATGTGATATGTATAGATTTCGCGACACTTGGTTTGATTCTCCATCTCTGTAGCCATGAGTCTATCTTGTTCAGTTGTACCTGCAGTTTTTGAGAAGCCTTATCAGGGTCTGCGTCACTCGCCAGGCAGGCAGTGTCATCAGCATAGGTTGCAGTTATCACCTCCTCAGTACCGGGTAAGTCCGCTGTGAAAATGGAGTACAGGGTCGGTCCTAGCACTGATCCTTGCGGTACTGAGGCTTTCATTTCATAAATATTTGAAAGTTCTTCCTCGAATTTGACTTGGAATCTCCGTTGGTCTAGGTAAGACCTGAGGATCATGTAAAATGAGTTAGGCAAGAAAGTCTTTAGTTTGCACAACAGCCCCTTGTGCCAGACTCTATCGAAAGCTTGTTGGATGTCTAAGAATACAGCAGAGCAATATTGTTTTTTCTCTAGACTTTGTCTGATTTTATGTACCACGCGATGTACTTGTTCTACTGTGGCATGCTTCTCCCGAAATCCAAATTGGTGATCTGGTATTATATTATTTTCTTCCAATACTGGTTTGAGTCTGCTGAGAAATATTTTCTCAAACACCTTTGATATTACAGGCAAAAGGCTTATAGGTCTATACGAGCTTGGTTCAGTAGGTGGCTTTCCCGGTTTTCCAATCATACATATTAGTGATACTTTCCACAGTTTTGGGTAATACTGAATTCTGAAAATTGCATTAAGTAACACTGTCAATAGAACTATCATTTTTCTTGGTAGATGTTTAAGAATTTCACCAGTTATGAGGTCGAATCCAGGAGCCTTGTTGTTCTCTAAGTTACGTATGGTCCTAATTATTTCTTGTGGAGTCGCCGATTTCAGAGGTGGTGACATCTGCTGGTCGCTATTGATGATTTCATCAACTTCCTTCTCGAAGTCGTTCATAGTGGAGTGATTTGGGGTGAAGATTTCACTAAGGTGTTTTGCGAACGTTTCTGCTTTTTCACTTGCACTTCTAGCCCACGTCCCCTTAGATGTCTTAATAGGTGGAACAAACTTTGTTGGTCTTTTAAAGTTTTTGGTTATTTTCCATAAGGAGTAGTTGTCCTTTTTTTGAGCCGACAATGAGGAAAGTTGTTGATTGAATGTGTGGTTCTGGTTGTCATTTATAAGTTGTTTAAGTTCTCTAGCAAGTTTGTTATATTCTCTTCGGTCTTGGTCAGAATGAGTCTGGTGGAGACGTCGTCTTTGTTTCCGTTTTTCCTGTAACTTTAGTCGTATTTCTAAAGGTACATTGTTCTTGTAAGGTGACTTTGTTTCAGTCGGCGTTGCTCTCCATGCAGCCTCCTGAATAAGATTCGTAGCGTAGAACGTTGCTGAGTCAACAAAATAAACAATAACTAAGATTTGTCTACCTCAGTGGTACAAGTAGTTACGTAAGAGGCTACTGTGCTTGAGGTCTAGGGTTCTATTCCCGGATCAGACCAAATATTTATATAACCTGCAAATATTTGTTTCGGAGTTTGGATGTTTTCCGTGTATAATATGTTTGCATTTACAAAAACAGTATATATGTATTTAAATCAGTTATCTTGTACATGATTTTAGGTATATATGTATAGGCATTAAAATTGTATGGAACCGATACCATACAAAAATAGTGCGCCACATTGTTTTTTTTTTTCAATAGGCTTCTCGATTCTCTTTGTCGATTTGGTCATTTTTTTTGTATTTATTTAAAATAGAACAACAACATACAATAACAGACATAAAACACCCATCAAACCTGTAGTGGTTTATCTTGAGTGTGAGTGTACAATCCTCATATCATTCAAAATATACCCTATTTGTACGGCATTGTATATTCCATATTTGATTTTGTACGGCAACGGTTTTCATTTGGTACAATTTTAATATCTCTTCTAATCCATTATTATATCTTGCTATAGGATTCATTTTAAGAAAATTTACCAATAAGAAAATACCGAGCAAAACTCGGCCATCCAAGTCCTGTAGATAAAAAATCCGAACCTTAATCCTATTGGTTGCGGTTTCAATTGATTATTTCGTATTTCAACTTCTTCACTGGTATATTCCCATATCAAAGCTAAATGTATTTTAGCTATCCCTCCGACCTCATATTTATTACTGAACGGCTCTCTTGTGAGTTAGTTACGAGGACATCTTTCTTATATAACAGTAACGGAAACTGTTGAAATATTGAATAGTATATTATCAGTCGATCGTGAAATAAACTTGTATTTGATTTAATTTTAACTTCTATTTTATAGAACATAAACTTCATTTCAATGTCCGGCTAATTTGGCTTGAGGTTAGCAATTCTGATTTCCAAATAAGAGACCGCGGGTAGAAATAGGAATGGTAGGATTTGTAGGTAATAAAAATTCCTACGTAAGACAAATATCGTATGACGAGCACTATTATTTGATAATAATCTTAGTAATTCACTTGTACAATATACACCGAATAAGATAAGATATATAACAAATAAAATTATAACTGAGCTCATTCTGTAAATCTTTGAGCGTAAGCATGTTATAAAAAAACCTCGTTACTTGATTTTTGAATATATGAGAAACTCATATTTATGTAAAATAAAAAAGTCTAAAGGCTATGCGCCTTTCATGCCTTAATAAATTGAATCACAATGTCAAAGGTCTAGTTTAAAGTTTTATTTTTCGAGAATCGCCTACTTTACGTAACTTTTACCAAACTATTATATATTCAATGAAAAAGTGCCGTTATTTTCTCAAAATAAAGCCACTTCATAAAGGAATTTGGCAAATTCAAATGTAGTTTATTGTGACTGAATATTTTAGAAAATATTTATCTTTTTCATTATAAAAATTAACAAAGTGATGATCATTGCTTGGCTAATATCATGATCATCAGCCTTTGATAGTTTATTGTAGGTCATCGATAAAGAAGGTTTTGGACTAATAATACGACTATCATAAGCATGGAAATAACCTTTATATATTTTAACTAACCTTAGAAATTCTCTCAGAAAATATAAGTTAGAAATAGAAAGTATAAGTTAGACATACATATTTTAATTTCCTTTGGCATAAATAGCATCAAAGAGGCTATAAAATTTTATAGATGTCATTAAACTAACATGGTACAGTTTTGCCGCTCGCTACATCGACGCTAAAAGATCTACACACTATTTTTACGCGACTTGCTTTTAAGTCAAAAGCAGATTATTTAGGGGAAAATTTCAAACATACCCCATCTTGTAATCTACAAGAACCTAATATTACCAAGAAAGCTAACAATTTAAAAGCGTCTCTAAGAGATTTAGATTAATCGCTTTTGAGATTGAGCCTTGAGATATCAGTAAGCCATGATATACGGAAGGTGTATATAAATTAATTAAAGATGTAACTACTTACATACACTCTTAAACCTACTCATGAACTTATTTAATTTTACGACAGTGTGTTTATCAAAATTATACAAATTATAAGCTTTTTGAGTAGTTATTATTAATTTAATAATACACTATGTAATTTTTTTTGCAGAATGATACATACACAGTATGTGCAAACAGGGTATCTATTAACGTTTGTCATTTCTAAGTTTCTACAATATAACATGTTATGATAACTTTGATTATTTAAACGTCAAGTGGAATGGCATTTGCTACCTGGCTAGTATTATTATTTAACTGTAAAACAAGATCGATCTACTAACTGTCATGTTAGTGTCGTGATTTGAGTTATCCAACTACTGCCAAACTTTTGCCATTATATTAATACCTTGGCTGATTCAGTCCTTGATGTTGCTTAATGAATATATATTATCAACAATTTATACTCCATTTGGTCGTTGCTGATCTAAATTTTCATTATGTCTAACCAAAAACTACTAAGGTCTAAGGTAAATCCCTAACGATTGAAACTCATTATTTAATTTAATTCGTTTTATTAGTGTAACCTATTTGTTTTTGGTCGTAAAAGGATCCGTGCTTAATTAAGGTAACAAAAATAATCTCTTGGACTGCAAACGAATCTAATGAATTCGTGAACCAAAAGCGATTCAATTCAGACATCAATCGTTTTGGCGATATCAGCAAATCAGGCATAGATAAACTAAGTCCAACCTTTGCAATTTTATGCTCATTTTGTTACGCAGCAAAAAGGAATGTATTTTTATAGGCAAAAATTATGATCCTTTTAATTTCTTAGAAAGGTGGGTTTGAAATAAATGTTAATATTAAAAAGTACCTGAGAATAACACAATGTAACTTTGTATAACAGGAACAAATGAGTAGCTAGAAGGTTAAGTGCTCTTAAATCTTAAATATGAGAATCCATCCAAGCAAATTTACTCTAAAAATATAGATTTCATATATTTCCGTATAGTTATCTAACTTATTGAACTTGAGACTTCATAAAAACAGTCTTGCAAGTTACCTATAACCCTTTTGTTGCAAGTTAAACTTTCTAGATAAAGATGGGGACCACGGGCGTAGCCAGGTTTTAATTTCGGGAGAGTTTAGCCCTTATCTCACACAAGTACTTTAGTTATGCTTTTTCGCTAAGTAAACGAATAAGGATTTATTTATTTATTGAAATAATAACAAAAAATTTATTCACTACTTTTTTTCCATCAATACCAAGAGGATTGCATCGATTTTATTGTGTTTTAATATATACAATATATTCTACTGTATAAATCAACTTCTATAATTACTATTATTACTTTTTTGCTTCTATTCGTTTCTCTTTTGATTCTTAAGTACGCATAACTGTGAAATGTAAGGGACATTTCTTTACTCTATTAACTCAGGGTTTACTGTAAGGAAACTCAATTATGGGTTAAGCTCGCCTTTGTACACGACTCTTCCTTGTATCTTGTATAATTACGTGTTTACTGTGTACAATAAATAATAAATCCAAATATATTAACGGACCCAGTAACTGTTTAATGGAAACCAACCATTACGATCAGTTCTTAGTAGTTCTAAGCCCGGTACTCTTAAACTCATGGATGAAAGACGCAAATGACTCTGCAGTCTTTAGGCTTTGCATCTAAATGCCCGCGGCCTAAAATAATAATAACAAATTATAATACAAGTTAATTATATGCAAACTTCAATAGTAAAAACGAACGTTAATGAGGCTATAGAGTGAAACTAAGCACCTAAGAATTCGTAAGAGCCCTGTCTGGAGCACGGGGAAATGCCACTTGACTAAATTGAAAACCGAAACTGGCATACTTGGCAGACTATTGTCGAAACCTAAGCGTCTGAGAGAAATTGATAAGTTTAATGGATACTTATACTCGACAATATTAAACCCTGATACTGGATTCCTCTTCCCTCGCTGGTCGCATTAGAAATGGACGTGTGCTCTTTTTCATTATTACTAGATTAAATCTAAACATTGAATTAGATAAATACAAGTACTAGGCGCGCAGTGGAGTGTGGTGGTGGTGAGCCCACAAGTGGTACGGTTCGAACCGGATAAATCCAGCTGAAATCAACGACATCGCTCTGCGGATCTGCCACCACTACAAGTTTGAACTTCACTAAATAAATATATTAAAAACAACGTCTAGAGTAGTCAGGTCACCTACTCAAAGTAAATTGCAACACACAATGTGGGACACGGATATTACTAAGGTTCACCACGGGATAGCTACGCCACCGGTTGTATCTCAACGTAATAAAAGACAGCGACAATTTACCGTGGGAGTGCCACGCTTCGGCATGAATGGGCCGGCTCGACCGGAGTGATACCACGGCCTCACAGAAAACCGGTGTGAAACAGCGCTTTCGCTGTGTTTCATCGAGTGAGTGAGGATACCGGAGGCCCATACCCCAATCCAACGCCCCCTATCCCCCTCACCATCCCCCTTCCCCCCAGGCCGCCATAGTGTGGGTCACCATGCTGCATTGTTCTTTTTCGCATGGAGGATGGTGACCACCACTCTTGGATTCTGCTCATGCTTTCCATCAGGCAGGGCAGAGTCATTTTGGCAGCNCATGCTTTCCATCAGGCAGGGCAGAGTCATTTTGGCAGCTTAAATATATATATAAAAAAAAAAAAACTAGTGAGGAATAGATTTTAGGGGCGAAATAAAAGATATGCTGAAAGATTGGAAAGAGACACAAAATGGTATGCTTAACAAGCTCAGGTTGCTAAGATAAAAATCTTAGCAACCTGAGCTTGTTAAGCATACCATTTTGTGTACCACTGCGCGCCTAGTACTGCGCTTTAACGACGAGGTATAAGGAGCGCGGAGTGTTGTAGATATATGTAATACCTGTGATACTATTCACCGCAGCGGTGGAAGACATTTTTAAGGTTTTTTACCAATGATAATGACGGTAAGGAGACTCTATATAGCGGGCATTCTAACTAGATTTTAGTTTAATCGTAAGTTAGCTACTTGCCTGCAAATAGTGTAAAGGGAGGGAGCGTTGAACCTCAAAAACTCCCCCTGACTACAGGGATCGTTCGAAGTTGCAAACTACCTATATAATGTATACAAGCTTAAGATGGCTTTAATTAATCAGTTCTATAAATGAGTTCCTACTAATACCTACATGTAAAGCTTTATAGGAACCACGTCAGTATTGTACACAGAACGACAATTTCAATCTATGTACTTTATGACTTACCAAAAGAAAAAGAAAGAAGCCTTATAATTTATTAACTGTATTAAGTACAATTTATCGGAAATGTTGACCAATGTGATGTAATTTTTTTGGAAGATTGAGTCATCAGCGCTCCGCAGGAGGTGATCGGGTTGATAACAAACTAGTCACACCACAGGTGTTTAACTAAGAAACGACAACCCGATTAGCGCCTTAAGTGTATGGATAGTGTTATGCTAGAGTAGCATCCTTGTCCTGACGGATTAAGAATAGCAATTGTCACCAGCGCTATTCAACTCGCGAGTGCCGGCAGAGTCCACTATCACGCTGGGCAACTGGCAAACGTGATACAGCACAATCACGTCTATTGGTATTACTTTATATTGACAGGCTAGTAAATTCATTTATTAGAAATGAACAAAAATCTTGACACGTTGTTTTCTCCGGCTACAATTATTTTGAAGGTCAGCTGTTTTTTTATGGGTTTTGGGTTGCTGAATCAGCCCGTTTCGTTCGGTGCTCGTCTTTGCACTTGAATTTCAAGAACAGCTCGTAATCGCGGAACATGCGTCTATGACTGCTAGCATAAACGTCAAACAAATCTGATAAATTGACGGTAAATTTGAAGGTACATGTACTTAAGATATATGAATGTAGGCAAGTCCATTTACCCAACGGAAATAAGGCCCGGGGTATGTTTGTGATACCCAACCGGTTGCTGTGGGGAGCCTTGTGAGGATCTGTGTCTAGCAGTGAATGTCTTTCATCTGATATGATGATGTTTAAAGTGATAATTCAAATTTGTATGCTATTCCTCGAAATGTACTTTTCAAATAGTTGTTTGATACTGATTTTGAACAAAACTCAATTTCATTACTGTATAACATTGTAATAAAATTATGTTCTACATTATGGTATGCAGAAAAATTGTAAAGTAATTTCTAGAACCACTTTTTGCAAAGTTTTAACATACTAACATACCAACTTTTTATATGCCGCGTAGTATTATATAATTATATCTGTGTAGCCAGTGCAAACTAGTATGTATATATTACAAAACAACATTGAGTCCCGTACAAAAGTATCTAATTTTCAATATTTATACTTATAATTTAAAAAAACATTACTTTCAAAGAATCATTTCTACTTCTCTACTAACAGTAGCAACTATTGACGAACATGAGCATCGTGTCCCCATTGCCCCATTACACAATCGAATCGCACTAAATAACACAAATAAAGATGAATAAATAAATTTTCCAAACATTCATCGACATGAAACTCGTAAACCTACATACACAATAAAAGCCAATGAGCCGACATATACGCATCCTTAGTATCTAATTTAGTGTTCTTGAGGAAAATCGTCGCACAAAAACACGAGTGATGTAAATCCTACCTGGCGAAGGAATAAACTTGGAGGGACTCTTTCAACTTGAACTTAACGGGTGAAGGACAAAGGCTTTCGAACTAAGAACAAATGAAGAAAAAAGGTCTCTGATAGCGTGACCTTCACGACAACAAAACCTGTCTTTAGTAAAATATTGCGACTGCCCAGATACTAACAGTTAATAGATAAATTCTATTTGTTAATTTAAATTTATATTGTTTAATATTAAGAAAACATTTCTGAACTCAAATAACTTACAGCTGACAAGCATGCAAAGATATATTTCTAATATAAATAAACCACAAATTCCATGCACATAGTTCAGAGTGGAAATTGAGCACGTGATCTCCGACCTTCCATTCCAATGATATCTTAATGCGCCATAACTAATGTATTGCTATTAAGGAAGCTTTGTACAGCATCATTTAAAAGGCGTTGTCGGAACATATTTAATAAAAAAATACATGCAACTTTAAATAAGTGTAGATACCTACATGTATTAAAATAAAAGTATACGTTCAGACGGTGAAAAAGTGCCGTATTTTGAGACCTTCAACTTATATACCATTAAATATAATGTAGCACGCCTAGTACGGTCATTATGAGCTTCATGAATTAATAAATAAAATATCCTAATCACTAATACTTACTAATCATGGTTCGTTTTTTATACTGGTTGCCCTGTTTCTACAAATTTGAGTATTATTTATTTATTTTATTTAACTTTTTAGCTTTCTTCACCTTTCCTCCATACAAATAAAAAAACTCTAAATAACAAATCTGTGTTAAACTTCATACTCCTTCGTTCATATAATTCGATGTCAGGAAGCTCGTCTGCCTTTGCATCCACTTTGGCATCAATCTAGTACGCGGATATAAAACCTCATAGAACTATTCTAGTTCAGCAAGAGTCTCTGTTTTAGATCTGACGAAGGTGCCTTGTGCTGTTCTGGGTTTGGATAGACGAATTACTAAGATAAATAAAAAACTTTTTTGAATGCCAACTATTCATATTAACAGCAATAGTTAGAACAGCCCCCGTATTTTACCGAATTCAGGATATCCGCAATTTTTCTACAACTTCAAAAATGTAACAGCTCATCATATTTAATAATAGCTTAGATATATTCACGTAAAGCTATTATTACAATGATTTTTAATTTGACCATGTGCTTAAATAATTTAAATTTGTGAGGTTATAGGGCGTAATCTCCAGGCTCTGTTTACCAATAGAAAGCCACATTATTTATGAGTGTATGTGATAATCCGAAAAAAAGTATACGATGACGACGATACGATATCCGACACGAAGGTGAAACTGCGGGGAAAAGCTAGTAAATTATATTGAAGGTAGACTTCAGAAGGGCATATTTAAGTAAGTGGCGTTATTTAAACTCAAAAGGCTTAGAACGAGGAAAATTGAATCAAAACAATTAATTTACAAAAGCAAAAAGTATAGTTATGGAAAGCCGGATACTTATAAGCGTATGCAAATAAAAAAATTAAATAAAAGAGCCCTTATTTTCTGCATTATATACAGTTTATCTTATTTTTAATTTGTTAACCTAACAATTATCTTCCTATTCTTCTTACTAGACTATAATATATATAAAAATACAAGTATAAAAAATAAAATAAAATAACCTTTAACTTATTTGGGCACATCAGAATAAGTACAGTTTTTATCGACTACCGCAAAGCCAAAAGGAAGATAGTATATAGGATATAGTTTTGGCAGTTTATGTATGTTTGTATGTTTCACGGTAGCGTCTAAGATACTGAACCGATTTTATGAATGAGGTGTCAATAGATTCCGGCCCGGGTGCCATAGGCTGTATAAATTTATATATATTGTCTTTAAACTTTTTCTTGTTTTTAAAGAATATAGTAATATATTCTACAAAATTTTATTTTGAAGTCCACAATTTAATACTAGTCAATTTAAATACATATAGCTCATGTTCGTAATATGTATCCTGAATTTTTCTTTATTCTACAATATAGAATATATAGGCACCAAAAGTATTTAGTGTGTACTATGATATTGTTCAGTGTATGCACGAGGTAATACCAAAAACTATAAATTCTCTTTTCTTAAAGATAGTAAGCGTAATATAAAACAATTTAATAAATAAATATTTCGGACATTTCACACACAACGTCATCTAGTCCCCAACTCAGCAGAGATAGGTTGTTTCAAAAATTTATAGTCACAGAATAAATATAATCTCTTCTTTCATGAAATTATTTTGAATTGACGGCTAATTTCAACAAAAACCTCCTCTGTGAAAATCACTGGCCATTAGATGTAGTATATTTATATATGTTTAAAGATTATCTGTCACTCTTCTTTTGTTTGCAGCAATGGACGTCGCGGGAAGTTTTTTGTGCTATGGTTTTCTATGATTATAAACGAGGGTTAAACTTCAAGGAATCTCAAGAAAATTTTATAAGCTGCTTTTGTGGCGTCTGCTACTGAGTTTAGCAACAATTACTTTTTGGTTTCGTGAATTCAAACATGGTTGTGAGAATTTAAACGTTGACCCCGACCCGCCCGACCACGAGCTGCAGTAACTCATGAAAAATCATCAGGGTAGAGTAGCTATTGCAAGAGAATATACATATTATACATCAAAAGATACAGGCTGAACTAACCATTAGATCACAAGCAGTTTCCACCATCCTGCATGATCACCTTAAAGTAAGAAAGCTTGCTTCGCAATGGAAATATATTTCTCTCATCGATGAGCAAAAAGGCCGTCCTGCTGATTGGCGCAAATTTATGTTAGAAAAGTTCGAAGGAGGAACTTCGCAAAATGTATCCTATATTCTTACAATATATATAGTTACGAACCTCTAACGAAGCAGCAATCCACACAATGGGTGTTTGAAGAAGATGATTTGCCCACAAAATATTTAAAAAATGATAGCGGTTTTTTATTCGTCGCAGTGGACCAGGAGCAGGATGTCCGCTTGAAGACCGTAGAAATAGTGAATGGTATAACGAAGTTTGTCTTTTGTTTTTTTTTTTNTCGAAGTCGCTCAGACTCCGGTTGGGGGAGAAGTACACACCGTAAACGGTGATCCCCCCCCACTCGGCGGCAACATATCCATTGCCCTTATCTTTTAGCGACAAGGGCGTGGAACGAACCGCCGCGGAGCCGACGACTGCCACGGAGCCGTCCCAGTCACCCATCCAATTCGGACGGGGAGGGACGTAATAGGGCTCCGCGACTACGGCAACACCGATCGACCACTGATAACGAAGTTTGTCTGCCTCAAGCTTCCAGGGTATCGGAAAGCGAACGCACAAGGAACGGCGTCCGTGGCATTCCTTTTGACCAAGATAACGCGCCCGCTCACACAGCTGCTAGAACTATGGACTATTTGACAACTTTGGTAATACAAATGTTACCCCATCCTCCGTACAGCTCAGATTTAGCTCCATGCGTTTTTTTTTTATTTCCCACGTTAAAATATGATTCGTGGGCGATAATTTAGCACTACAGACAAGGCCGTCGAAGAATTTTGGCAGTTATTTTTCAACCTCCTGCAAGACACGTTTTTTAAATGGTTTGGTTCACCCGAATGCATAAGTGCATTGGGATTTCAGGAAAATATTTTAAAAAGCTGTAAAAAAACTTCTTTTTATATTCTAACTATTTTTCATTTCACAAACTGTTTTTGAAACAGCCCACGTATAAATACATATTATATTTTATATTATTTTACACTGCGCCAGCGGGGCAATCAAATCAAATAAAAAATGCAAATGAAATAAATTAATTAAACTCCTACACTACAACAAGGCTCAGGATTAACCATCTGGACCCAATCATTCCCCAGCCGTCCTTTACATAATCTTACAAAAAGAAATACACATTAAGAAGCTAGTTTATTTATGAACGAAACGAAACGCTATGAATTTTCAGGTCACTTTATTAAAGCTAAAAGTTTAAATTATGAAAAGCAATAATAGAATAAAAAACATGTACGCTAGGAATTGACATTTCGTGTTTTTATTTTTTTTTATGTAGAAGTTTGCATTTTGAAAGAATCTGAACGTTTCATAAACATTCAAGGTATTCAATACTTTCCAATAGTTTAATGTATTTTAAAAAATTTCTCATCTGAAATATTCAATTTATTGGCCAATTTATCCTTTCATAATGAGATTTATGTATGAAAAATCTGGAATTCTTGCTAAATTTGCTAACGATTTACATGATTTACCGATCCGCCACACGATCCCTAAGTAGGTCCACATATTTCTTTAATGTTACGTAAATGGAATACACGCCTACATTTAAAATAAATTAATTATTTACCAATAAAGTAAAATAAATAAATCAACAATGATGTTCCAGTTGTATTTTTACATTTTTTAAAATAAACTTATTTATATTACACCGTATTTTTATATTTTATTTCATTTAACTCTAAGTAATTACCACGTTTTATTTCTCAGTGTAGAGTCAGAAAAAATAAAAAATAAAAGCGTTTAAACTTTACTTCCTACTAATAAGACAGTTCTCAATCAGCAAACTATCGAAAAGATTCAGTAAAAATTCTTAGAACGACTGTTAGATTCTTTTTGCGATATATTCACCTACCACTCTCACATTTTCATTATCTATCAGCGTGTTATTATTCAAAATACAATGTAACATTAATAGCCCGCTCCCCAGGCAGCACCGGTATCAAAATGATAAACCGCAAATACTCCTCCACCATAAAAAGTGTTTTTTCTCCGATTAATCTCACCCCTTCCTTTCCTATCCAAAACACGTTTTGGACGGTACCACTCAAATAAAAAGGAGCACTTCTTGACGTCTTTCTTTGCCTTACTCTCAATAATAATAAGCATTGTGGTTAATTTCAGACTATTTTGTTCATCTATAGTAGTGTATACTTAGAAAGACTCAAGATATCATTGAGCTCAGACATCCTTGGAAACTTACAATGTAAATATAAAGTTACCTACCTAAATAATTTTGACTCAGCGACGTCGAATATGATATACAAACAAACAAATTAATTATAACGTGAAATAGAATCATGGCAGCGAAATGCGCGTCGGTACTGACGAGACGTGTTTCATAGAAAATAGAAACATTTGAATTTAAATTTACTTGTACGAAAGTTCGACGCCTGTTCACATTTATTTTAGTGTTTATTCTTAGAATAACAAGTATTTTTTGTTTGTTGTTGTTCTTTTTTTAATTTCTGTACTTCTATTGACAATTTTTTCTGTTGTAATAAGATACATACATTACGTATATACATATACATAACAATAATATTATTGCCTAGTTAATTTTTTTATTATTTTTGTTTGTTGTAAATAATAAATAAACGGACTACTTTGTTGGTCGAGTGGCTAACGTAAGCAGCTGCACATCAAGAGGTCTTGGGTTCGATTCCCGGGTCGGAATAATATTGGGTTTTTCTTACAAGAAATTCTTATTGCTCGCCTCGGAGAGCACGTTAAGCCGTCAGTCCCAGTTGTTATGAACATCTATGGCAATCGTTATTAGGAAATCAGTCCTCACAAATATACTGCCAACTAGTTCAACTTTCGAATTCAGTCACCCTCAGGGTTGCAAAGGTCCGATGCCAGTCGCACCGTGTAAAAACTGATATTCAGGTAAAACTGGTTGAACTAATAACCGACCCCAAATCTAGGGAATAACAAAAGCTAGGAAGGTGATAATGTAAACATAAAACACTATTTTTATTATCATTTAATTTGTCATATAATAAATTAAACGCATTTATTCAACATAGCTAGTGCAGTTCCATTGCCGGTTTTCCGAAAAAATACCGAGCGAAGCTTTGCCTGGATGGTACCTACTTATGTATAATACGACTATTTTTGGTAATAGTGCTGTGCAGTCTTTATGATTATTACATTAAGAATATTCTGATATCCGAATAAATAAACAAATGCGTCACAGCTTACGAGAAACATCATTCACTCTACTAGTAAGCATGATGCCTAATTTATTTGCAACACTAGCTCTCTGAACTCATACGATATACTGAAACTATTCTTGGCCTTGGCCATAAATAACTGCATTCTAATAATTTGAGCACGTTATGTGAATATTAAACAAAAGTTTAAGCCTTTCCCCGCGGCTAACCGGCCACCCGCCTGTATGTGGGTTCCAAAAAATCACGATCTACTTTCAATATATAGGCAAATCAATCTATATATATAGACCTGCCAAAGTGACTCTACTGTTGGAAAAAATAAGCAGAATCCAAAAGTGGTGGTCACCATACTCATTGCGGATGCAGGCAATGCAATAATGCAGTATGGTGACCCACACCATGGCGGCCTAGTAAGATGCTTATGCATCGTCACACTCACCAACGAAACACGACAGCACGCACGCTGCCATTTTACGTTCATTTTCGGTTCGAGGGTAGTACCACCCCGATCGAGCCGGTCCGTTCAAGTTGAGATCGGCGTGACTCTACTACCTTTAATGTGTAACTTTCTTTCTTCTTTCTTAACTTTATGGATAATTTATTATCTATCTAATCGCAATACAGAACAGATTACCCTTTACCATTTGGTATCTTGAAATTATCTGCATACTGCTTGAATCTGTGGCCTTGAAAGCAGAACGAGAGCAGGCCTTGAATTGTTCGTTCAATATTCGTCGTTGTTATATTACGGGAGAAACGTTCATCGGTACACACGGGCCGACACGACCGGAATAATGATACTACGATCTGACGAAAACTGGTGTTAATATCTTTTGTTGGTGAATGGGAGACAGCAAACCATCTGTCTCTCTTTAGTTCAAGTGACTGTGGCGTCAGTGGTTACCTACACATGACCTGTCTGCTCTTTAACCCCCTTTTTACCTGAGTACATCAAACCAAAAAGGTAACAGTTTTGGCAGTCTTTGTATATTTATATGTTCCATCGCAGCGGTTTAACTACTGAACCGATTTTATTCAATGAGGTATCAATAGATTCCTAATAATAACCCGAGTGACATAAGCTATATTAATTTGATCAAAAGTTTTTAGGTAGTCGGGTAATAGTTTTTTAAACTTTTTATTGTTTGCATGTACGAAAATTCCCTGGGGTAGCACTTACTGGTGATTATGTCGGGTGAGTTGGCACTCTGTATCATGACTAGAATAACAATAAATATGCGTTAAAAGATGCGGTTACGAGATACAGTATCAACTGAAGCTGCACTGATACATTTCGTCTGTGCTATTGTAAAGGAACGGGTGTCATGTCCCTCCAACACAAAGGGAGAATCCTCCGACCAGGCAAGGTGATCATGTCTGGCGGGTCACAGCCTAACGGTTGATGTTGGGAAGTTGTATATGTATTCATTGGCGCGAAAACTTCTATTGGGCGATGCAGGATTGGTAGCTTCTTCGTGCACTACGTTACACCGTAGTTCAGTGTATCTTCAGTGGATGGCGTTGTCATATATTTATGTTGACGCTGTATGTGGAAGTCGCCACACGATCATATGGTCTTTTGTTGTGAGGCAATTCAGAGGATGTCATTAAAGCATTTAGGGTTTAAGGTATAAGAAATGTGTGAGAGCAATTTGTGGAGTGAGGTATAAAGATAGTTGTAAACTCCTATTGAATAAGTGTAATATCCTGCCATTACCGTGCACGTACATCAGAGAATTGTGCTTTGCCAAACATAAAGATATTTTACCAACCAAACAAAATGTAGCATATAAAGATAGGTATAAGCTAAATTTCCCGCACTGTACCTAGGCTCGAAATGTTAAAGAGGAACTTTTAAGTAAATTCTATAAAAATCCATAATAAATTGCCAAACGACTTTAAAGAGCTACCTTTAAATAAATAAATTTAAGACAAACTTAACACAGTGGTTGAAAGAGAAATGTTTTTATGAATTGAAAAAAATTATGTCATATCGTGAGGACAGGAAGTAACATATTAAAATATTGATTTATATTTCACCTAATTTTTATCCAATTAACATTGACAATATCCGTGGACATTGTTTATTTATTGTTGGTTAGACATTTTTTAAGCTTATTTGAGGGTATTTCGTTTTGATTTAATTTTTTGAATTGTTTATTTATTGTTGGTTAGACATTTTTTAAGCTTATTTGAGGGTATTTCGTTTTGATTTAATTTTTTGACATACCTAATTAATATTTTTGATATTGCATGCGACAGTTCATTTTTTTTGTTTTCTTTTTATATATTTAAGCTGCCGAAATGACTCTGCCCTGCCTGATGGAAAGCATGAGCAGAATCCAAGAGTGGTGGTCACCATCCTCAATGCGAAAAAGAACAATGCAGCATGGTGACCCACACTATGGCGGCCTAATCATCATATATTCTAAATTAAATAAATTTCATTTCAAACTGTAGAATTCTAAATATTTGCATACCATGTATGTAAATAGGTAGGATGTAACAAATGAGGACTTGTTTAATTTTAATATTATACTCTGTACACCTACATTCTAGCAAAAAAATATTATTACTGTTTAATAATTGGCAGTTTATGCTAGTGATGCCGGATAAGAAATGCAAACGACTAAAAATGACAACAACAACCTAACAAATATATATAACTAATTACTCTTATAGCAAAACTTTGTCGTAGAAGCGATAAAACCAAACGATCTTAGCTTTTAATAACCACTTTATTGATACAGTCACCTTCACAAAATAGAAAACCATAGAAAAAAACTCTTGAACAGAGCTCCAAAAAACTAATAATATGACTTATTAATACTTTTTACTTACAAACGATTATTAAACTGTACCTCAGATGAGCTGTAGATCGGCTGTATTTAAGCTAATTTATATTCGTATCCAACAGTAATTATTTACAACATTTTGATAGATAGTATTGGTATGGTTATTGTTTTTCACACAACTTGAATTTTGCCGAGTACTTGTAGTGTACTTTAAACCAAGGTTTGTCGAGGTCTGATGGCAATTCCGCGTAAAAAAAAACAAAGTTCAACCATGTCGTAGTAGACTTAAATCGACCTCAAAGTAATTTGAAAAGAAAGGCTTCCAAGAAACTAAAACGATGTTAATGAAATTCAGAAACAGACATTCCTGAAATAAAATTCACTTGCCCTTTTACTCCAATTAAAACTAAATTGACCGGTTTCACACTATGTCAATATCAAAGGTTAAAATAAATTAAGAATGTATTATAACAAGTTCCACTAAATGAGAGTATAAATTATATAAAGTTAAGCAATTTTCAAACCGATGTATAATTTGAATGGGTAAGGTACTATCTATTCTTTAAAATACTGTATATTTGAGTACAATTGATGTACCTACCCACTATGATCACGGGTCCTTTAAGCTGGGCATGGAAAGCATCTTATTAGGCCGTCATAAAAGGGGACCACTTGGATTCCATACATGCTTTCCATCGGACAGAGACACTTTGATAGGCCTATTTAAAAAAGATAATAATGTAATTGGTTCACGTACATGTCTTTTTGTCGGTGACTGTACTGACCATTAATATTTATTATTATATTAAAACAACTATTGAATCAACATAAAAAGTTTGGAGGATAACTTATAGGTATGTGTAACGTTACCTATATTTATAAGACCTTGATAAACGAGTCAAGTAAGACATGATAGACATGTGTAAACTTTATTAATAATATTTACTATAGAACATTTTTATGTGATGTCATTATTTGTACAGTTTGTACTTTTTAAGGCAATTTCTGCAGTAATGAATGAAACCTTTTGTTACGCGGAGAATGCTTTCCTCACCATTCCCCCCTTGGGGGGAATCTAGGGCGTGTGTTTTACGAACTTACGTCGGTGTTAAGACTCTGGGCGTTATAACTCAACCCTACGGAAAAAGACCGCTATACGCGTGCTGAATTTTGAGTTCTACACCGCTCTGCTACACCATGAAACGAGAATCGGTCTACCCACTAAGCCCGCGGCTGTCTTTATCTTTTCATCACTTTCTTGAAACCGTGTCTCATGTTATTTTATCTTGAATTTCATCAAGAAACTTGCCAAAGTAGTCGTTAACTTTGAAATGGAATTGAATGTATCCAAATGGAAGAAACACATACCTTTCTTGATTAAGACTAGAAATTATTTTCAATACACATCTCATACATGTTCCTTGTTGAACTATCAAAATGTAAACCAGTAGACAATGCCATAAGTCATAAGGTCCGCCTTAATCCTCATTCAAAATGTATTGCAGGAAGTATGTAATATAAGCATAAGTACAATATAAATTTTGACCTTGTAAATCCTATAATTGTATGAAGTAAAAAGACAGTATGGAGTCAAAATAGACGAGAACAAGAATTTATGGTCACAAACAGAAGCAAAAACTCTAGTTAGATAGGACGATTCACGGAAACAAGTCTGTACTTACTTCTTGGAAACATTACAAACGAAATGAAATAATTAAAAACACGGGTAGGTTTTTGGATCGAACCAAGTGACGTGCGATTGGAGAGGCCTATGTCCAGCAGTGAACTGCAATAGGCTGATGATGATGATGACGTGTCAGTTTACTGAGAAAGTTTGGCCTAAGGACCGAGTTACACCAGCAGAGGTTTAGGCAGTTTGTGATAACTAAATGGATGATGGTCACTTTAGCCATTGCATGATTAATGAGAAAGATCTACCATAACATATTCTATACTAAATATTATAATATGTAAATTATTCAAATCGAAAACTGTAAAATATAAAATGAAAAAAATATCAGTAGTACATTTTTATTTTGTTATTAATTTGTATTAATTACGCCGGCACACAAAAAAAATTAGATAGAATGTGCATTTGACCGGACCTACCTACGGGTACGTATTTCGGTCCGCTGAATCCGAATTCGCGGTCAGTTTGACCCCTAAACCCTCGAAATTTCGAGAAAACTTCGAAAAATCGGCAGTTTTGAGACCACGAGCCATTTTATCATATTATCATATCATATCATCAGCCTATCGCAGTCCACTGCTGGACATAGGCCTCTCCAATTTCACGCCACTTAGTTCGATCTATGGCTTCTCGCATCCAGCTCTTGCCAGCCGTCTTGCGCAAATCATCGCTCCACCTGGCTTGTGGACGTCCTACACTACGTTTGCCGAGACGCGGTCTCCACTCAAGAACTCGTTTACCCCAACGGTTATCGGTTCTTCGGCAAATGTGGCCAGCCCACTGCCACTTCAGCTTGCTAATCCTGTGGGCTACGTCGATGACCCTGGTTCTTTGTCGGATCACCTCGTTTCTAATGCGATCCCTTAGAGAAACGCCGAGCATATACCTCTCCATTGCACGCTGAGCGACTTTAAACTTATGGACCAGTCGAACCGTAAGTGTCCACGTTTCGGCTCCGTAAGTCATTACGGGTAGGACGCACGCATTGAAGACTTTCGTCTTTAGGCACTGTGGGATCGATGATGAGAAGACCCGACGAAGTTTCCCAAACGCTGCCCAACCCAGCTGGATTCTTCTGTTCACCTCGTCCTCAAAGCTGTTTCTACCTAACTGCAAAGCCTGCCCGAGGTATACATATTTTTGAACAACTTCGAGAACGGCACCGTGTACCGCAACCGGTTCCGGTAGTACATGTTCATTGAACATGACCTTGGTCTTGTCGAAGTTCATCCGTAGGCCGATGCGCACAGACGAGTCAGCCAGGTCGTTCAGCATCTGTTGTAGGTCCTGCAACGTCTCTGCCATGATGACGATGTCATCTGCAAATCGTAAGTGAGAGATGTATTCGCCATTGATGTTGATACCGCACCTCTTCCAGTGCAGCGTCTTAAACAGGTCCTCCATTGCATTAGTGAATAATTTCGGGGATATAACGTCCCCTTGCCTCACTCCTCGATGCAATGGTATGGGTCTTGTATGCTGATCCTGTACTTGGACGGACATAGTAGCGGACGAGCCATTTTAAATGTGAAAAAATCACACAAAGCTCTCGAAAATTCCGAAAAAAATCAGCGGATCGAAATACATGAAATCACGCTTAGTTTAGTTCCAAAAAATTTTTTTTGTCATTAAAACTGCCGATTTGCATCATTTTTACGGATTTTCGAAGTTTTCCCGAAATTGCGGTGTAGGGGTCAAACCGACCTCGGTTTCGGATTCAGCGGACCAAAATACGTACCCATAGGTAGGTCCGGTCAAATGCACATTCTACTTAAATTTTTTTGTGTGCCGGTGTTATGATAGTTATCAATAAAGAATACGCTGTTATTGATAATTTAATGTTAAATGAGATTATTCTGTATAACAATATATATATAACATGTTAAATGAAAGAATGTAAGATATTTAATTTCAGTGACAGAAGAACAACAATCGGCCTATTCCATTCACGATGATACTATCGAATATAACAACCGTGGAAGAGCCACGCTTCGGCATGAATGGGCCGGCTCGACCGGAGTGATACCACGGCGTCACAGAAAACCGGTGTGAAACAGCGCTTACGCTGTGTTTCATCGAGTGAGTGAGGATACCGGAGGCCCATACCCCAATCCAACGCCCCCTATCCCCCTCACTATCCCCCTTTCCCCCCAGGCCGCCATAGTGTGGGTCACCATACTGCATTGTTCTTTTTCGCATTGAGGATGGTGACCACCACTCTTGGATTCTGCTCATGCTTTCCATCAGGCAGGGCAGAGTCATTTTGGCAGCTTAAATATAAAAAAAAAATATAAAATATTATTAGCGACTAGTCAGTATAAAGCAAACATAATATGAAAATATCTCTCATTCATATTGTATGTATAATTGTATTTAAGTTTTATCCACAGCCATAATTAAAGTAATAACTGCGTACAAAAAATTCATAAGTTAATTCAATGAACAAATCGATTCTGCCAATCGATAATTAATATTTAATATCGCAGCAAAGGATATTATTTGGTACTTCCAATTAATAGGTACATTAGCATATCATTGCCTGGTTGCGCCTGTTTTAAAGTATTGTGAGATTTTCTGGGGAAATTCTACTAACAAAGACATTGCTTTTAAATTACAAAAACGCTGTATCCCTGCTATGTTTGGACTAAAAGTGACAGACAGTTGTACGTCATGCTTCATAAGGCATCAAATTTTAACTTTCCCAAGCCTATATATTCTAGAAGAGTGCTTTTTCATGAAAGCAAATCCTAAACTATTCCCCCGCCTAACAGACGTAGTCAAGCGTAACAAGCGTGATGACAGTATGCTCTGTATGCAGACTGCTAAAAGCTCTAATGGGCCATAGTTTTTTTGGCATGGCACCTAAAATATTTAATAAAATACTAACACAGTATAAAGACCTCAAAAAAAATTCAAACACAAGCTCAAGGAAATATTAATACAGAAAGCTAGTTTTTGGCAGATACTATAAATTAAACCTAATAATGTATTGTAAACGTGTTAAAATTTTGTGACGGTTTTTTTACTTTTTTTATTGTTTTTTTTAATATTTGACATTGATGTATTATGACGACTTGACATGTTTTTTTTATTACAGAATATTTTGCTCGCCATTTTTGGCAAAACATGTTTTTAAGTACTATACTGTATTTTATAATAAGACATCTTGTAAACAAATGTTTTATGCAAATAAACTTATCTAGGAATATATATTTTATTGTTATTATTTACTATATAAAATGTACTGTATGAGCGATAAGACTGCCAATTGTTGTAGTAATCCTTTTTGTCACTTATTTTATTTAGTATTTTGTAATATGTACGCAATGAAGATAAATAAATAAAAAAATAAAAAAACTGAGAAGGTTTAGGAACAAAGTCAATCGTAGAAATGAGCAAAAATAAAAAATTCTAATAAATGCCTTTACTGAAACGTATTAGCATAGTATTACATATTATGCATAAAAATACAAAATACATAAATAACATATCACTTCCTACCCTGTAATAATCTTCAAAATATCTTGATAAAGTGATTGTTTCTTGTTACGATAGTTTTATAGGTTCATACATGCATATCGTACTTTTTTTCCCTTGTATATTCCTGCAATCAGTCTGACTGGACTATGAGCAGATGTGGTTTAGTAGGATGTATTTTAGAGTATGAGAACTCCCAGCGGAGCATACCCTTTATTTCATAAGCGATCCTACTCGTCAATGTTTCGTTGTTTCTTTAGTCGACGAGCCGTTTCAGGAACACTGAGCTGTCCTGCAAGTTGGTTTGGATGTTTAAGAGGTTGTGATTTGTAGCGGGAGCTGTGGCTATTGACCACTTCTTTAATCGTGGGCATAATTTTGTGTATTTCTTTTGTTGTAATAAACGTTACATACCGTACTAGATACGAAAAGAAAGCATTTTAAAAAGGCATAATTTATAAGACTTAGCAAATGTCCTACGGCACGACATATTCATTACCGCACCATCAACCATCACCATCTAAAAAATGCCTTTACTGAAACGTATTAGCATAGTATTATATATTATGCATAAAAATAGAAAATACCAATTTTTTGTATTGTGCAACAACAACACCAACATTTTTTTGTATTGTGCTTATCACGGATCCATTGATATGAAGTTATGATCAATTATGTATTTATTGTCTGTAACATCTCCAATAAATGTTAGACTTGATTCAATTAAAAAATAAACATGAGGGACTTGATAATTGCTGTGCTGTTTGCGATTTTGTTGTGATAAGATTTTACATTAACTTGACTGCGAAAGAGGACTTATTCTACTCCACAGTATTAAGTTTGAATTAAATGTTCACAGCGGGCTTCCCTTAAATTCGAGTTATGTAAATAAGTCAGGCCGGCAAGTGCTCTTGGACCTAATCGAATCGTGTATCTCATTTAAAATCTGAGAAACAGAGGAATAAAGCTATTAAAACATACAAATTTATAAGAAGAAATCATATTTTAGGACAACTTGATAAAAATGATAGTTGATTAATTTCCAATTCTTGATGACAAATGTATGAAATAACTTGATAATATCAATAGCTTAAGAATGATATTTTGAACAACTCATAAGTACGATGTATTGGTTTCTAGTTAACAGTATAATTTTTAAGCAGATAAAATATTTTTTTAAATTAATTGTCTTTCATTACCGCATTCATTGTCATTACCGCACCATCAACTGTTTTTAATTGCCAACTGCTGGACAAAGGCCTCTCCTGCATAGGAGGTTTCCGCCTTCTATGCCACGCTGACCAGACAGTTTAATACAATTACTGAAATGAAAGATGTCATGTAAAGTTTATAAGTTATGACAGCCTCGATGGCGTAGCGGTAGCGTATGCGACTGCTGTGCTTGAGGTCTCGGGTTCGATTCTCGATTCGGAGCAAATGTTTGTATGATCTGCAAGTATTTGTTTCGGAGTGTGGGTGTTTTCTATGTATAATATGTATGTATTTACAAAAAAAAAGTGCATAATAGAAGCTCTGCTTAGCTTGGGACTAGATGGTGTTGTGTGTTAGATGTCCGAAGTATTTATTTATTTATTAAATGGAAACCCATAGAGAAAGTAGGTAGTAACGTTTAATAGACATTATTTACAACAAATGAGGTTTAAGATAATTGTACTATTTCAAATGTTTTTTTTTTGTCCAAGAAGTGAGTGAAACAACAAACTACGCGATATAACAGCACTGCTAAGAGACGAAAACCCTGTAACTAACTACCTACTATCTACCAAACCGTCAGGCATAGTTGTAGGTTGGGCAAAACCTCCTTTTTAAGGAGAGGCTAATGTTCAGCCGTAAGCGTTTATAGACTGCTGATGATGGCTTTGATGTATAATATATGCTTTAATATATGTACGTGTATGTATACATGAACGTTAAAAATTAAACATTGCAGCAATTTCTCTACTAGTGCAGTCATAGATAGTTACTATATACAATTTACTGTGAAACAAAAAGTAATTTAAAAGTTTTACGCAGTCATGCAGTTTGTATACAATTTCTAACTAAAATTAGCTGTTGTATTTTATATATTTACAAGTATGAAATGAATAGCCTTATGCATGTACAAGATCCATCAACTCTGTCACCGTTTGATCGATCACCATAAAGATAGATGTAAGTGGTTTTCCATGGGAACGGATCGCCTATCGCCAATAAATATGAGGCTTAATTTAATTCAATAATGTAAACGGTTGGTGTTATTTAGTTTGTGAGTCTTTAGTTGACATGTTTTATTTAAAGGCTATGTGGCGACTTCCACATACAGCGCCAACAGAAATATACTACAGTGCCATCTACCGAAGATACACTGAACTACGGAGTAACGAAGGAAACTGAGAAACTACCAATCCTGCATCGCGCAATAGAAGTTCTCGCGCCGTTAACATATATATACAACGTCCCAACATCAAATGTTGGGCCATGGCCCGCCAGGCATTATCACCTCGCCTGGTCGGAGGATCCTCCCTTTGTGCTGGAGGAACATGTTACCCGTTCCTCCACAGCTATAGTGACAAAGCACTTATGCAATGCATGTTCATTAGTAAAAACTTAATAGTCATATTTCATAGAGAAGATATTATTTACATATTATTCATTATAGATATGCAGGCCTAAATACACACTCGTGTGTAAAACAATATCAGCAGTTCTAGCAACAAATGAAAAGAATGCAATCTTTCAGACAAAACCCGTATATTGTAGATTCAATAGTATTTTACATTTATAATGAGTGACAACTTTCGAATTAATAAAATTCAATAGCACACAGCTTGACCGAGTGATTTTTCGACTTATCAATCAAAATACTCTTAAACATGTTTCGTTGCTGTGTTTACATGTTAAAAAATACAAGTTTTTTACATAACAAGAATCTGAATTAGAACAAGAATCACAACTTAGACTTTGCACATTTTATTAAGCGTCCTATATTATATACATTTATAATGTCCACAATTGTAAATCTAGACCAGGACTCCAATGGCCCATTACAGTCAATGCCAGTCTGTGAGTGTGGTCTAATAAATGTTTATCTGCCTCTTAAGACATGACACTTGGTTTACTCTATGGGACAGATTCGATTACCGACACCGATAAGTTATGTTCTATATTACTAGTAAATGCAATATAGTTATTAATCCTCTTTATGAAATTCAAAAGCATTATAGAAATGTCGCGAAAATATGATTCCGAGTTAAACGTGTGCTTAAAACCTTAAAAAATATTTTCATAAGTCTTCGCCAGCGCGTTTAATTAAAATCGGAATGTTGTTTACAACGAGAAAGGTCGCTTCCAATGTTATTATATTGGTAAACTGGTTATTCGGTAGTTTCCCTTGTACGTCTATCGTATAAGAAATCGAACTATTAATTCATAAGTTAAGATACCATGTACATGTTTCCGTATAATAATTTAAGTATATTACTTAGAAGGGATAAAAAAGCTACCTGGCCGGTATTCACAGGGTTTTGTGTAGTATAGGGGATCAAAATAATAGACTGGTCATCGTCATCGTCATCATCATCATCATCATCAGCCTATCGCAGTCCACAGCTGGATATAGGCCACTCCAATTTCACGCCATTTAGTTCGATCTATGGCTTCTCGCATTCAGCTCCTGCCAACCGTCCTGCGCGAATCATCGCTCCACCTGGCCTGTGGACGTCCTACACTACGTTTGCCGAGACGCGGTCTCCACTCAAGAACTCGTTTACCCCAACGGTTATCGGTTCTTCGGCAAATGTGGCCAGCCCACTGCCACTTCAGCTTGCTAATCCTGTGGGCTACGTCGATGACCCTGGTTCTTTGTCGGATCACCTCGTTTCTGATGCGATCCCGTAGAGAAACGCCGAGCATAGCCCTCTCCATAGCACGCTGAGCGCCTTTGAATTTGTTGTCACTTGACAATTAATAACTATTGCTGCTCATGGACATCTACAAGTTAAAAAAACACGAGTGCGTTGCCACCTTTAGAAATTTCTTTCCCTGTAGTGACTAATCCCGCCCACACGCTCGCCATTCTAACTCCTGTACACCAGGATCAACAGCTGTTACCCACATACCGGATTATTTCTCTCAGGAAGTCCTTTCTGTATATCATGCTCTTACAGAAAATACCATCGGACAATAGTATATAACTTTCTATGTCTCGTGAAACGTGATTTTCCGAAAGACATCCACCCACAATATAGGTACACAACCAATAACAGTACAACAAACAAAATGATATGTGTATACACTCAAGTTACAAAACATGCATATTGAAAAAAGAACTCAACATATGAATAAAGAGAATATTCTATAGTCATATCTAATTAAAAATTTCATATTATTTTTAAAATTTTTTGTATTGTACTTATCTCGGAACCATTGAAATGAAGTTATGATCAATTACGTATTTATTGTCTGTAATATCTCCAATAAATGTTAGACTTGATTCAATTAAAAAATAAACGTGAGTGGACTTGATAATTGCTTTGCTGTTTGCGATATTATTGTGACAAGATTTTACATTAACTTAACTGCGAAAGAGGACTTATTCTTCTCGACAGTATTAAGTTTGAATTAAATGTTCACAGCGGGCTTCCCTTAAATTCGAGTTATGTAAATAAGTCAGGCCGGCAAGTGCTCTTGGACCTAATCGAATCGTGTATCTCATTTAGAATCTGAGATACAGAGGAATAAAGCTATTAAAACATACAAATTTATAAGAAGAAATCATATTTTAAGGCAACTTGATAAAAATGATAGTTGATTAATTTCCAATTCTTGATGACAAATGTATGAAATAACTTGATAATATCAATAGCTTAAGAATGATATTTTGAACAACTCATAAGTACGATGTATTGGTTTCTAGTTAACAGTATAATTTTTAAACAGATAAAATATTTTTTAAAATTAATTGTCTCTGTAAATCTACTAATCTATCAACATGAAGAATAAAAAACGAAATTTTTCTAATACACACAACTTTACTAGCAAAACTCAAATGAGCACATGCCTAAATAGACAATAATATTAATGATCTTCTAAGATATTTAGGAGATTATAACTCGTATGATGTAATTTTCGACAGTTTAACGTATGTTCTAACATCAATCAATGTATACGATAGCTGTTGGCGTGATTTAAACAATGTTTTTTTACTAAATTCAGACAGGCCTATACTACTTTTTTTCCGCTCAGTTCAGTTAAGTATATTTGTGAAACCCGATACCTCTGGAAATTCTTTTAGTAAGAGGTCAAAAACAATCTTCTCTTTGATTTTATGGAAATTCCCTGGGAGTTTGAGTAAGCTTACAAAAGAAAAAGACATCTGAGAAGGTATTACCCCTTGTTTACCCTTGGGATTCTTAATTTATTTTTTATGATATATGTGGTAAACGAGCAGACGTATCGCCTGATGATAAGCAATTACCGCCGCCCATGGATATCCGCAATACCAGAGGCGTCATTAGTGCGTTGCCGGCCCTTTAAAAAGGGGTACGCTCTTTTCTTGAAGGTTTAAAGGTCGTATTGGTCCCGGAATAATGCAGGTGACAGTTCATTCCACAGTTAATCCTAGAAAATACTTAAATATATTAAATACTAGCTATCTTCACCAACGTATACCTCGGTAATCACGGTAAAGGGCAGTCTATGACCTTCCTCAAGAATCAAAGTAGGTACATATCTCCATGCCAAATTTCATTGAAATCGGTGCAGCGGTTTAGCTTTGAAAACGTAACAGATAGACAAAGTTACTTTCAAATTCCCAATTATTTCATATGGATTGGAGATTTATATACTCCGTCAACTTATCTTATTAAATATATATAACATTTGGAACTCATAGTCTTCAATACAATACTATTCAATAGTAGTTAGTATTACCCGTCTGTCATCAAATACTAAATGTAGTAACTTTATTGTTATTTACATACCTAATGGAGGCAAAATTTAGAGGCTGCCTGTTATTAATACTAGTTTTTTAATTATTCGTTTATCAGAAGAAGCGCTTTAAAATATTAACCGTCATATATTTATTTTTCAATTATCCCGTAATTAAAAGAAAAAAATGAAGGTTAAGTAAATATATTCTTCTCTTCCAAGTGATACTATACATTTTTATCAGACTTCAGTAACATCTTTAGAGACCTTAGCTTTTCATCAGGCAATCCCTCAAATGATAATCCTTCTGCAAACGTGGGGCTACAACACGGGGAGTACCGTCTCACAGGCAATTGGTAGCGAACAAATCTATAATTCCTTTCCATTGAGAAAGTGAGGTTATCGAAGATGTATCACACTCTTTTATCCGCTGCTGCATAGGACAATACTTGGAGCGAAGTCACCGTAATTGCTTCAGTGATATTATTGATATACACATGGACTCGCTAGGCCGATTTCGATACACAATATATAAACACTTATTAACGAATCCACACCGAGCATGTATGCATTTTTTTATATTCTTCGTGTAACTTGTATTTAACATGTAGGACCTACTAATCTGAAACGATAGTGCTGTTTAACTTCATTTAATTTTATAAAACTTGTAATAAATTGTTTATTGCGCTTAGTGCAGCTCTTTTTTCTGTTTTATTTTTATTGTTTTGTTGTAAACAAATATTGATAACTATAAATAAATAGAAGGCTAAACTCATCTTTTCCTTAATACTGGGGTTAAATGAAAAAGGTGGCAACGAACTTGTGTTTGGAAATTATTTACCATAATGAGAAAAAGAAACTATGAAAACTTGAAGATTTCTACGAACACTGAGTATAATGATTTAGATTAAATTCCAACAAAAAAGGTTAAAAAACTATAATCCAACTATATAAAAACTTCGATATGCCTATGTACCGCCCATGTTAGCCGCGCCATTATTACGAATCTATTGACACGTCATTCATTAAAATCGGTTCAGTTGTTTAGACATTACAGTGAACATACAAACTTACGTAGACTGCTATAAATAATAGCCTTCTTCTTGCCAATTGTTTAAATCCTAATATTGTTTCGTACGACACCCTTCTGGTTATCTTAAAAGTTAGGTACATTTCACAATTTTCACATCAATTCTATTTTCACAGAAGATATTATAGTGATCTATACTTGACCTTTTTCATAATAAACAATAGTCTCTAAAATAATATAATAGCGAGTGGAAGATAATCCACAAAATCACAGTAAAGTAACAGTCTAAGACTCAGATTTCCAAGAGAAGAAACAACACAGAATATAAATAGGATTTTGTTATTGTTCAGTTAGATACAACGCATTTTGTGACATAAAAAATCTAAATTATTACCGTGTTTTGTTTTCATCATAAATATAAATATCGTTTAATGTACTTAAAGACAAATCAAAAACATAAGCACATCCCAAATCATTGTTTTTTAATAAATGAATTCAAAACTAAACGACATACAAAACAATATCTTAACTCCGTTTTTTGTTCACTTAGAGCTTTTAAAATATTCAACAGATCTTAATGCAGTTTTCAGCAATAGATAAAGTGATAGAAGATAAAGTTTTCTGTGTATAAAACATATTATAGTAGAGAAAATAAGAGAGTTTCGAAGACTGTCGTGTGAAGCCGGACCGGGTCGCAAGTACTTTATAAAATATTTCTCTTTAAGTAGAACTTTAAGCAAATCATTTACGAATTGCGACGATTCAAATCAAAAATCAAATTATCAACCCATAATGTCCCACTGCTGGGCTCAAGTCTACTCTCGGTAGAGAGGGTTAAGGTCATATGTCCCCACGCTGGCCAAGTGTGGGTTGAGGACTGGCAAGACTACGTTATGGCTACGTAATCTTACCGTTGGATGTTTTTAACCCGCGCAAAGGCCTCTAACTAAGCTTCACGACTGATATCCTATGATAACAACCGGGACTGACTGCTTAACGTAACCTCCAAATCACGGAAACGCTCATGGTAACATGCCACCGGTGGTCACTCTTCCAGGTACTGACCGGGCTATTGTTGCTTACCCTCGGTGATTGTTTCTAATCACCGAGTACAACTGGGCTATGAGCGCCTCTTGCGACGATTATTTGTCACACATATTCTAACCATGCATAGCATTACCATAACAGTCAAGTAACATCTATGGGAATTTTCAAATCGGAATGCTGTAGATCACTACAGATGTGGAAAAGAAATATATAATGTTTCTAGAGTCGGGAGCATCGTAAATGTTCGCAAAGAATCGATGTGGGATAACATCTGTCACACTATCTACTCCAAGACATTAATGCTGCAGACCATTAATGACGAGAAATTTTTCCCCTTCTTCTTGCGCCGTCAAATAGAAAGAAGTGGAGAAGGATTAAATCAACTTTTACAGATAGGATAACTGTAACAAAATACACATATATTCAAAGAAATAAAAATTCTAACTCGGACGCTTGAAATTGATGTATATTGCAGTAGAAAGCTTTCACGTATTTTTAATATTTAACAACGCGCAATACCTACATTACCGTTGTATTAAAAACATGTGCGATTTCATAAAAAGCAATTTTTTTGTTACTTAATTAAAAACGTCTAATACGTCATCTTTTTTAATAACTTTTTATGTAATAATGAAATGTAGTTGACAAAATAATAAATATAATAGATATACGTGGGACGATATCAAAATCTATTTTACTAGCCTTAGCCCGCGGCTCCACCCAGTCGTTTGTCGATTGTCGCAGTAAAAAGTCCATGTCCTTCCTCAAGAATCAAATTATATATATTTTTTTTTACGGTTTGGCCGTAAAAATTTGACAGACAAACAAACAGACACAGTAAGGTTCGCATTTAGAATATAAGTACGGATTTTTATTAAAACGAATCCGATAGTGTAAACAAATACCTCATTGCTTCTCTTTTAATTATCCAGGAGTGTACCCGACAGGGTTGTCGATGTTATATTGTATTATGGCATCCCGCTATAAATACAAGCTGTGTATGAGTAATATAATAATATATTATACTAGCTTTTGTGTCACTCGACCACGTGTATGGAAAGAGTAGCTTATATCCTTTCTCAACATTCAAAGTATCTACATTCCAAATTTCTGCAGTGCAGCTGCTTTAGCCGTGAAAGCGTAACACACACACAAACAAACTTACTTTCGAATCTATACATTAGTATGAATTTGAAATAACCTTTTTTTTATTTAAGGCACTGCCAAAATGATTCTACTCTGCCTGATGGAAAGCAGAATCCAACAGTGGTGGTCACCATACTCATTGCGAATGCAGACAATGCAACGATACAGAATGGTGACCCACACCATAGCGGCCTGGTAATGCTTCTGCATCATTGGGCCTCCGGTCTCGCACTCATCAACGAAACACGACAGCACGAACGCCCTTCTTTATATACTCTGTACCTCTACATTTTTTATATGTTCGCAATAATCTGACAGATCAGCTAACAGAAAGTGACTATATATATTGGCAAGGGGAGGTTTATGAAAAGTAACGAAAATTTAATTTTTGTTTAGCAATGATTTTCTGTGAGTCCATATTATCACACAACTGGTGCCAGCCTATTCATACCGAAACATACTCTGCCAAGGTGATATTCCACGATAATCTTTTGAAATCGGTTAATAAGAATTAATAGCAGCTTACACATTAACTATAGTGTTACAAAAATAAATAAAAGTGTAACAAAGTAGAAAACTAACATAGAGATAATAAAGAATAATATCAAATAGTGCGGCCAAAACCGGCTTCAAACAATTCAATCACAGAGATTAACAATGCAATATAAAATTATTTGATATATCGGCAACATGACCGTTATCAAATACATGATTAGATTTAAGGACAAATATAAATTATTTATAATCAAGAGATAAATTATTATTGTTACATATTTTGTCCTTGGTTACACCGAAATGCAGAGCTTAATAGAAAATATTATATCATTTTAGTTCGAATTAGCATAAATTTCATATTACCTACGATATATAGAAGTGTTTGCATAATTTTAAGAAACATGTTTTTTTCCTTAAACTTATATAATAATTAACGATGTCAGAGGTGAAACACGCATCTCAAATATTTTTTTGTCTGTCAGCCACACAGATAAAAAATGTTTTACTTGGATGAATATCCAAGACGGCTTAGTCTATACAGAGACTCTTTCAGAGATTCAGAAGATTTTACAACATGTTTTCAATCAACTATTCTTTAATTTTTAATTATTATTCTAATTATATTTTGGGTTTTTTCGTTAAGAGAGAAAAGGTGTAAAAATACTTTTTACATCATCACAAAAAATTAACACATGGGTTTTCCTAGTATTGCTTGTTTTTTAATATTACTGCATACATATTTTTATAAATTGCTAACGAGCGGGCTCAATTTTCTGGTAACATCTAGTTCAAGTGACAGGTTCTGTCCTACTTAACCTATAATATTACTATCTCTCCCTCCTCACCCATGTGGACAAGATTCCTTTATTTTTAACCGTCCTCCTTTCAATGTCATCTCAATTTTTAAACCTTTAATTTTCAAAGGTCCCGGTGACTCCAATAAGTGACTTGAATAGACGATATCAATAGGTGTCAATTTGGTCTCCCTCTCGTTGTAAAAGATTACAAACAGGAGTTTTTAAAACGTTTCTTCCAATATAACATTTGCAGAATATTATTGTTTTATTTGTTGTTAATGTTAAGGCTCGACAGGTATTTCGTTTGCCTACTGTACTCATAGCCTATAAGAAAAGCGGATAGTTACTTCATATGCGTGATGCAATCTGTAAATATTAGGACTTTCTAACTATATTTATTAGCTACATTACTTTTGTTTGTCGGTAAGTAGCTGTATATACAAGTAAATACATTCCAACTCTAGAGGAACGTTATGACAAAATTATATCTGCCTATTATCACATGCCGACTGAGCATGGGGATAACATAAACAGAGCTATAAAATTCCCCCTTTCATCGATAAAATTTCCCGAGATTATTAAAAAGTTTTCTCAACAATGTCATATATTTTTATTCCTAGGTATATCTTATGATCTTATGATATTTTTGAACTTTATTAACATGTTATTAGATCCGACAACCGAAGCTATTAAATTGAAATTGGAATCTTTAGTTTGCTTTTGTAGACAATGCGGACAAAAAGCCAATTACTTAATATCAAGAACACATACTTCGATTAAATTTAAAAAATATTTAAAAAATGTACAACAACCAATTTAACGATAATTAAATAAAAATCCTGGAGCCTGGCTCCTATCCCTTCTATCAGGTGATAGATCCATACCATCTAAGAGTAAGATCAAAATATACAAACAGTTTTATCAAAATCTAAAGAACCGTCAAATAATTTAATGCGTACACGTACTAAAGAGCTATATATATGAATATGTACATTTTATAAGGAACTACTATGACCTTACTCAGTACCTATGTACTTATAAAGTTCATGCACCTTTAAAGTGCCAGGTAATTCGCCGTAATAGTTCACGATTCATACAACGTTGATATTAAAATTTGAAACGGATATTACAGCAATAAATAATTTCATTAGCCGATGTAAAGAAATTCCTATGAATGGACCTATGGTTCGAGATCAAACAAGATTAAATAATATCAAATTTTCCGTAACAATTCAATTCTTTTTGTTATTGTTTACTTATTACTTATACTTTGAAGTTTACAGTTGAAAGAATACGAAATTTCTCTTTTCATTATTTTTGTTGTCAAGACTATTTCTTCAAAAAGGTATATTACAATTTCCGGAAAAAACATTTGAGTAAAAATTTAGGTGAAAGAAGATTATTTTATTCAATAACATAAATGATTAGTAAATATCAAATACAAAATACACGAATATGAAATACTAAATGGAGTTTTCCTTTAACAGTCCACTGTTGGGCATTGGTCTTTTTTCCTATCCTTCCCTTCGAGTATTTTCATATATATACACGAGAAACTAACTATAGAGAGGTGGATTTGATGATCACAACTTAGTTCGTGATCTGTAAAAGCCCGAATTAATGAATAAGTAATAATAATTAATTATTTGTACATCTTACACACAACCCCATCTAGTCCCAAGCTGAGAGCTTGTGTTATGGTTACTAAGATAACTGATATAAATACAGATATACCTTTTTTTTGTAAATACATTCATATTATACATAGGAAACACCCAAACTCCGAAACAAATATTTGCAGATCTTACAAATATTTAGTCCGACCCGGGCATCAAACCCGATACGCAAAATCCGAGATTTACAAATTTTTTATGGTAAAAGTGTGAACAGTTCTATGATCATCATTCATTTCACCACCTTTTACTTGATAATTCTCGGCATTTGCCTCAAAAGCACGGTAAATGTTGAAAAACTCATGTCATAATGTTTTCGGCTCATTGTCTCGTACACTGAAACTACATATATATGACTGAAATTACAATTTAACCAAAGATATTTTAATAAAACGGTAGATTATCAATTGTCTTCATTTCTTACAATTTAACGGCCTAGTTTTAGAGACATAGTAAGTTTCGGTTAGGGTCATATTTTTTTTGTTTAAATAGCTAGTTCTTTTCGTTTAAAAAAACCTAACCTAACCGCTTGTTAACCAAACTGTTTAGTGATTAACAATATTACTCTTATAAGATGCATAAAAATATGTAAGGTAACTGATAGTTTATTGAAATAAATGATTAAGAAGTACCCGTTGTTTTTTTCTCAAAACCAACATTTGCCAGCCGTCACTGGTAAAAACTAGCATGTACTAAATTTTAATTGTAAAAAAATCGTCCCTTTTTTAAAAAAATATCAACATTTACCAACTCGTATCGGTGAATCCTAAGATTCACTGGTAAAACCTAAGACCAACCAAAATGCGGGTTTTTACACTAACATATACAATACTTACTGTTTCGCTTAAGTAAATGGTCAGCTATGACTATCAGTCTTATCGTGGGTGATGGGTGACTAATTATACTTTGATAATCTTATATATATATCTATGTATATGTCTGTGTGGTGACGGATTAAGAATACGAAGCATGACCACCCCTATTCGTCCCATGAAGGCAACTAAGGAAAATCTAATGCCGACCCATCACCTAACGTCTTACTCATTTAAAAAAGCAACACGTTTGGTTAAGTTACCACAGTGTGAATTAAAAAAAACACTTTCTTTTAATTAAACTGGAAGACAGTGTAGTATAAAATAAGCCCTCACATAATCATGCATAAGACACTATTTTGTACGTCATCAATATCGTCTTCCTTCCTTTCACCCCATTTTATTTTTAGACAGGGTCAGCGCAATATGTCTCATTGCAAAGGTTTCGGAATTGGTAAAGCTTGTGCTATATATTCTGTTATCAATATATTTGTTGTGAATTCTGTGTGGACTCGTTTACCTAAAAAAACATCCGGTGAATGACCTTTCTGGTGAAATATCTACAGCTGTAAGAGACAGAAGCAGTGAAACGAAAAATCATAACGAGTTCCATTTCCAAATTAGCTTAGAAATAGCTCAATAGATTTGTAACCCATGAATTTCTGGCATCACAAAACAATCTTAATAACTATTTGCTTTGATTGTGGAAACGCAAACTGAAGCTAGATTGCTAAAGTATTAATTGGTATTCAATAACAATGACTATAGGTAATAGCAATGTATAATTATAGGTATACAATGTACAATTGTTTTAATTACAATTGTAATTAAAACCTTTGTATGGAGGCAAATAAATGCTCCCATAACATAAATATTAATGGAATCCTACCGCTTAATGTAACTATGAGTTTAAAAACTTATTTTCTTAGCATTCAAATAGAATTTTATTGCATAAAGAATCTAAAACGGATATAGATGAAAAATCGAAAGTACAATCAAAGTTACAAGAAAAAACACTCCAAGGCCACAAAATTGCTTTCAAAACATTTACGATCTCTCCGTAACAGCATTTTTTCTTTCTTTAGAAACTTTTCTCATTGTTAATCACTACTTAATACCAAATTCTTGTTCTTTACCTTTAAAATAAGTTACAGGGCAATATCTTCAGCAGGCAAAATGGTGTAATTTAACCACATGTCCATTAAGAGCAGACGAATTGGAGTTATCCTAGCCCACTTTTCAGTCATGTAACCTTCTATTGACCGTTTTCTATCTGACCCACCATCTATACTAAAACGATAAGGCCTTCCTGTAAAGTACACTCCTCTATAGAGATAGTACCAGTTTGATTGGTAGTAAACCAATCAAACTGTGGCGTGATTGTGTTCCCGTCAATACTAGGCAAACGGAGTGCAAGGTCACTCACTACCTATCTGTTCTCGAAATGCTTCATTGTTTTTGAACTCTATGAGAGTTTGGTTGTATTATACTACAACCAAACTCTACTACTACTTCTACCTTTGGTTTGTATTATACTAGTTATACAAAAAATCGGGATATTATTTTAAAAGTGGACTTATTAAAAAAATTACTTACAACTTTATATCTACACATATTGAATCTCTTGCAGTTTCGTTTTGTTGTTCAACTTCAGTGGTTAAGGTTTGTTTTAAGTAATCCTCAAGTGAAAGTATGCTTGAGGATTATTTTAAATTTACAATAAAGGTTTCAATCAATTTATAAATGAAAAAATATGTACATTAAAATGCCTATAAAGCCTTTTCCGCGCAATCAGTAAGACTCTGGAAGAATTTGCCTGTAACAAGTTTAAAGTCGCTCAGCGTGCAATGGAGAGGTATATGCTCGGCGTTTCTCTAAGGGATCGCATTAGAAACGAGGTGATCCGACAAAGAACCAGGGTCATCGATGTAGCCCACAGGATTAGCAAGCTGAAGTGGCAGTGGGCTGGCCACATTTGCCGAAGAACCGATAACCGTTGGGGTAAACGAGTTCTTGAGTGGAGACCGCGTCTCGGCAAACGTAGTGTAGGACGTCCACAAGCCAGGTGGAGCGATGATTTGCGCAGGACGGCTGGCAAGAGCTGGATGCGAGAAGCCATAGATCGAACTAAGTGGCGTGAAATTGGAGAGGCCTATGTCCAGCAGTGGACTGCGATGGCTGATGATGATGATGAATCCGTCAGGCTATAACAACAAGGGCCTGTTTCCAAAAAGCTAGGAAGAAGGATTATTATAATTTCTTATAACATATTTTAGTCTGTGTATATATCATGTGTATGTAGGAGAATGTTTACATGTGTTATATGAACAAATGAATGTTGATTATTTGGAAATCACATAGTAAATTTAAGATCTTTGCGGCCTACTACTGTTACCCTGATTAATATCACTTACCATAATTCCCCTAAAAAGCTTGTCTGTAAAATCCATGCCATGAGTGATAAGAACACAAATTGGCACATTTGTAAATTGCAAATATTTTTATTGCTATCGGTTATGTCTGTACAATGAAGATAAATAAATAATTTTGAAAATGCTTATCACTTTCACTGCCAAATCAAAGTTAAGATTATTAGAAGCTCTCCGGTCAAGAAACTTTTTAAGCTTGTAAAAAAATAGCTAACAGAATAAACTCTTCTTACTTAAATCCTAAAAGAGTTCAATAAGAAAATAATCATCAATTAAGTATACAGACTTACTGAAAACCATTTACATTTAGATAGAGAAAAACAAAAAGTAACTGTATTATATCTACCGATAACAAAATTGACGTTTCCAATTACTGTTTGAGCCATTGTCTGAACGTGACAAAGGTAATCTTATAGAAAATTATTTTTGCGATTGAATCCATTATATCCCATATGGCCAAGAATATCTCGTAAAAATGGCGCACGATTAGATCAGAAGAGATTTTTCATAACCAAAAATTAAATTTAAATACTAGGATATAATAATAAAAAAAAAATGTATACAATTCAAAAATTCCTCTGCGTCATCGCCTATTCATAACGTTTCCAAAAGACTGGTAGTAATAGTCCACCTTTGGACATAAGCCTCGCCTACGACATAAAAAAATGATTAATATATATATATAGGGGTAGAATATTTAGAAACGCTTAGATAACATATCTACTGATTTTTAATCAGTAGCCATAAATAAAGTTTCAAATTTCTGACTTAAAAAATGACGGACATCCATACAATCTTTCAACATCTATTTCACCCCCTAGGGGGCAGAATATTCAAAAACGCTTAAATACTCATCTACTCATTTTTAATAAGTAGCATTTTTAATTAGTAGTAGTGACGGACTTCGATACAATCTTTTAACCCCTATTTCACTCTCTAAGGTGTAAAATATTCAAAAACGCTTAAATACGTATCTACTCATTTTTAATTAGAAGCCCAAAGATAAAGTTTCATGTCAGCCAGGACATGTTATTTCATAAATATAGATGATGTAATAAATATGCGATGCGAGCAAAAAGCTGGTATCTAATATTTTCCAATTCTTAGACCAGAATTTAATCCATATTACTGATCTTATGTTGTGGATTCCCACATCGGGTTACTCATAAAATTTTATTGCTTGAATATGTGCAAACTTTTAAACCTCGTACTAAATTACGAAATCGAAGTTTGTAAAACACGACAACGACTTTTTATTTTGTACTAAAATGTACGAAATATTAAATAATGAACATTATTGTAGACAAAATGAAAAATACTTTAATAAGATAACTAAATAATGTTAACTTTTTCCGAAGTAAAATTTCAGACACCGTTTACTTTCTGACTGACGGAAAGTCGACAGGTTTGAATGCTTTAAAGATTAAAATAATTCAAAGCCGCAAATCTGTCGCAGTTTAAACTTTGATAAGCGTGATGGTTTGACAGTGCATGTGGGTGATGAGCCCTCGGATTCGGTTTCCAAGTCCAAATGCTTGTGTAATAATATTCTTTGGAGTTTGTGTATTTAGGCAAACCTGACAGGTATACCCTCACGTGTACCTTAATTTTGGAGCCAAAGGCTAAGTCAACGTACTTTAGAGTTCAGATATCCATGGACATTGGAAGTTACTTAATACTGAAAAACCTATCTGCTTACTTGCATCTTATTCCAAAAATAAATATGCCAAAACGGATTAACGGAATCCACACCAAAGCAAGCAAACCCACAGGCAGCAATTAATCTTATAATTCGTGGATTGAATATTCACTGGCAATGTCAGGGTCACTATCTTCCGGAGTTAAATACGTAGAACATGCAAATTACCACAATTATTCTAATAAATTAAGCAAACATTCACTGGTATAATTCGATAGGTGTCGATACAAATTGCCCATCAATAGATATTGCAAATTAAGTTTAACTTCACTATGTAATTGCTTAATTTACTTATTCATTTTATTAAAAGACTTACTGACTGAATAACCTTTGTAACAGTTTAACTGCAACTGACTGAACAATTCGCCGCTATGCTGTGCATAGTGGGTTCATCCCCACATTTTTTTTTTGTGATGGTACTAACCTTTCCCGAACACCGACCGCCTTAACTCCTATGCACTAGAATACGACGGACCTACGAATACACCGATCTACGATACTCGGGGGACTCCCAGAAAAAATTGAACTGTTATAGAATCTGCAACGAAATTAGTCAGAAGAAAATTGTGAAGTTGAAAATATAATATGTTAACTGCCGTCATTAGCAAAAACACAATGTAGTACAGCGTTTTAAAACTGGAAATCACCACGAACACAAAATATTATAGGTCCTAATTGAATTATTTGTAATTTCTATGCCAAGTGAAGCAGAATCGCCAAACACACCGAAATTCGCTCTTGTCTACACAAGATCTTTACCTGGGCCCATACATTGTGTGATTTACAAATTATTATTTTGAGCCCGGGAGGTTTTTGCGTTCATTTTATGTATGTTTTTAAGGTGCCCCACGATACAGGATAGATTATCGTCTATAGTTCTTTTAAAGTGTTTTTAACACGCAAATTCACTAACGCCTATGTAGCAGCGATATGCTTCATTAAATAATTTTATACTTCAAGAGTGATATTTTTTTTTAATTTAAATGAGGTGAAGCAAAATTTATTGTAATATCCTCTGAATACCATGACTGCTAACCCTGGTACTAAGGCATTGGGTTCGATTTCCATTAAACATAAATAATACTTGTAATGTAATGTAATAATTGTACCTACTATGAGCACATTTATCATCTGTTTTGTCTAGGTGTAGTTTATCTGTAAAATATACTTAAAGTACCTGGGTAACGGAGCTTAGCTCGATATTTTTTTGGTAAATTTTGTAAAATGAATTCTTGCTAAATCGATTAATCGCCCCTGGAACACACTGCATACTAAATTTGACTGCCTCAGTTGCGCAGCAGCTAGTTTTTTGTATATATATATATATATATACACATATATATATAAATACATACATATGCAAGAATTGATCGTTTAAAGATATTAGCTGTATTTGATATATAAAAATAACTATCAGCAGTTTTATCACCATATTTTATTTATCATAATATCACCATATTTTAGTATGGTACATGCTAGTAGGTACAGGTACGTTTTGTTTGAAACCAACGACTTCAAGAACTGGACCAAATCGAAATGGGACCACGCGAGAAGGACTAGCTTTCAAATAAAAAAAAAAGAAACTCAAAATCGGGTTACCCAGGCAAAGTGCTAAGGCGACGAACACAAAAAATTCCCTCAAATTGAAAACTCCTCCTTTTTTAAGTCGGTTAATAATATTGATAATAACATTGGTACTGGACTGCTCCAGAGGTTTCTTTCAATCCATACAATATTAAGGTGGACCGAAATTTAGATTAAAAGTCGGATCTGTATAGGCTATAATTGCCGAATAGAACACGGGTCTAGACAAAAAAAACCTAATTATCAATTATATCTTCAATGTTTAACTTCAAGAAAATGAATGTACATACCTTGTTGTGTATTAACTCAAAAGTTAGTTGACGTACTGAATGACATTGATTGATAATTAATACAAAACAATATGTAAATTAACTTTTTGGTACTTATTTAATTCACATTAACGAAAACATTATATACTATACTAGCAAAATATCACTTTCTTTATTTAAATACAAACACTTATTATTTTTTCCACTAGATGAATGATGATGATGAATTAAAACACTAATAGAAATGAATTATGTATTTGTCGCACCCAACCAGCTTAATAATGCTTCGGCTAAGGATCGCTGGTGCCCGTGGCATAAAATTGCCTGTGTTACAGGTCACCAGGGTCCTCGCTCCGAACCAGATTCTATAAATCAAACGCTATGAATAGAACAAGAAACAAAAGAGACAAAATACCAAATCACAAACGCAGCAAAATATTCACAATGCTATTATGTAACAGCATAATATTATTGGACTGAAAGTAAAAGAAAAACGCGTTGTATTCGGCTACGAAATAAATAATTGTGATCAGAATCTCGCGTGTATGCAAACGTAATGCATAACATAAAAATAGCTTACGAAAACAAAACTTTGAATGTTGAATTTAAATAAAACACGCAAGTTTAAATTAATCAAAAATTAATAATAATTTTATTATATCGCCTTACTATGCTTAATGCTAAGTCAGTGCAAATGATGGTCAATCAATCAATCAACAACCCATAATGTCCCACTGCTGGGCTCGGGTCTCCTTCCAGGAGAGGGTTGAGGCCATACGTCCCCACGCTGGCCAAGTGCGGGTTGGGGACTGGCAAGAATACGTTGTGGCTACGTAAATCTTGCCGTTGGATGTTTTTAAGCCGCCAGAAGGCCTCCAACTAAGTTTCACGACTGTTATTGTATGATAACAACCGGGACCGACTGCTTAACGTGACCTCCGAATCACGGAGACGCTCATGGTCATATGCCACCAGCGGTCACCCATCCAGGTACTGACCGCGCCGTCGTTGCTTCCCCTCAGTGATTTTTCCTAATCACCGAGTGCAACTGGGCTATGAGCGCCTCGTCAACTCGTCAATTCGTCAACAACAACAACAAATGACGGCCTTATCGCCAAAAGGGCAATCTCTTCCAGGCAACAGTGGAATGGAAATAAATGATTGATATAGAGGGTAGTGTCCAGTGTATTAGAGTAGTTTGGAAAAGGAAAATAAAAAAGTGTAAATATATATAAATAAAAATATAATTAAGAGTACCAGTGACACATAATATGGAATAGGAATAATAAAAATATATGTAAAAATAAATATAATAGGCGAAATTTATTGACGTTACACATATACTGAAATTAAATATTGTGACCAAATTGACTACAATAACAGTTAATTATGGAATATTGATGTCTCCCAGGTCATGTTCTTTTACCAGCCTCTTAAAGGCGATAACTATGTGTGTACGTCTGATTGCGACTGGTAGGGCGTTTCATAATTGTTGGACAGAAAAGGAACGGTTTAAGAATTTGGTAGAGTGTCCAGGCATATTTAATTTTAGGTTTTTTGACGATCTCAACAATTTGGAATTCGAATCATGTAGACAGGTTAACCGCAATTTAAGATAAAGTGGGGTATTGAGTTTGATAATAATATTATATAGAAAAGAAAGAATATGAGCATTCCGTCAAAGTCGAATGGATAACGACTTAAGCTGTTTACAATAGTCGGACACATGTCATATTTGCGTAATTCAAATATGAATCTTATACAAACACTATGGAGTTTTTCAAGCTTATTCAATTGGTTTTTAGTGAGATATAGATAACTGGCATCAGCATAATCAAGGATGGGGAAAAGAATAGATTGTGTAATCTTGGTCGATGTTGGAAGAAAATTACGTCTGTCTGCGCAAAGATCCTACAACGGCCAACATTTTACGGCTCAGTTTTTGTAGCTTATAACCCCAGGATAAGATACTATTGAGGCAACTTTCTACTGGCAGTCACAATCCTCCTTAATTAAATTTGCATTCAAAGCGGTTTGTATCGAACATACAGTTGGTTCAAATACCATTTAAATTTTAACATCATACTCTGTTAACACAAATAATTATTACCAGGTTTTGCTGACGGCCTCTATCACGCGATTATTTCTTATTTCAACACTTTAAAAAACACTTTAAAAATAAACTTCATAAATATTACCTTTCGCAATGTCCCTAACTGATGGGCAACATTCTCTTTTTCTTTTCCTTTTTATAGGCCATTGATTGCCTTGTAAACATAGTCAACTAGTATTCTTGATGAAGTGATTTAAAACTATATAATGTATATTTAAGAGAACTTCTGCCGATGTGATGTGTAATTTAAGTTAAAAAATAAAAAAGAAAGAACAGACAGTAGAGCCACGATTGAACTGGCCCGTTCGTGCTGTAATATAAAAAAGGGGCCAGCTGAATCTGGGTGGTATTACATTCTCATAGAAGTCCAACCTAAAGTAACTGTATTTGTACTATCGTGGTACGTTGGTGACTGTACCGGGTGCTCTATGATTCAGAAGGTCTCCATAGGTCGATATAATGTGGGTCACCATACTGCATTGTTGCATCTTCTGCATTCACAACGAATATGATGACCTCTACTCTTGAATCCTGCTCATGCTTTCCATCAGGCAGAGTAGTCACTTTAGCAGGCCCGTATATATAAAAGAAAAATATGTTAATAAATTTGAAAATTAAAGTCTTCCATCCAACCATTAATCCATTATTTTATTCCCTTAGTGGTGAAATTTTCAAAAAATCTTTCTTATGGGTGTGCGCAGGATTAAAAAGCATCAGCTCCAAAAACTTCAAGTTTGCAACCCCAGCAGTTTCGGCTCTGCGTTGATCAGTCAATCAGTTAGTAAAGGGCTAGTATTTCACATGTATAGAGACCACAAATACAGACTCATGTGTCATTGTAGACACAACTTGTTACTCCAATGCTTCATAAAAACTTTATTTTATAGTTCTCTAAATCGTAATGTTAACCATTACTTATTTATTACAGTTATTAGCTACACGTGTTTTTATGTTCTCATTTAGTTTTATGTCCACTATTACATTGGTATCAATTAAAACGTTTTTTTTAAATTCAAAATAAAAAATATACTATGAAAACATAGAATACATTTTATCTACATAATTCTTATGTCACGTTGCTCGCTCACGATGAACTCTAAACTATCTAACGAATTTTCAAGTTTATTTGTTGTTTTCATGTGTGTTTTGCTAGCATGCCTCAGATAGGATATTTAAGTTAACGTCACGCTTAGACTATTAGAATTCGAGCATGATTGAAAAGAGACACAGGCGAAGTGGAATGGTTTAACTGTTATACTATATATATCTACACTAATATTATACTAAGGTAAAGTTTCTTACTTTATTTATAAGTTTGTCCGATCCTGAAAATTCTTTCACTATCAGCAAGCTACACTCCTAGGCTATATTTTATTATGATTGAACAAAAAAAAATCTGTTAAAAATAGTTTTTTTTTTATATTTAAGCTGCCAAAATGACTCTGCCCTGCCTAATGGAAAGCATGAGCAGAATCCAAGAGTGGTGGTCACCATCCTCAATGCGAAAAAGAACAATGCAGCATGGTGACCCACACTATGGCGGCCTGGGGGGAAGGGGGATGGTGAGGGGGCGTTGGATTGGGGTATGGGCCTCCGGTATCCTCACTCACTCGATGAAACACAGCGTAAGCGCTGTTTCACACCGGTTTTCTGTGAGGCCGTGGTATCGCTCCGGTCGAGCCGGCCCATGCATGCCGAAGCGTGGCTCTCCCACGGTAGTAGTATTTGTAAATCAAATCGAAGAAAAGCGGGCGTTTAACGCTCAGCAAAGTAGGTACGGGTCGGCTAGTATATATGTGTAAGTATAATGGAGTAACAAACTACGCTAAACTAAACAATTAAAAAAACTTAAATTATATCTTGTAAAATGTTTTAAATTAATTTATATGTTAAAATGACTGCGTGGCTGCAATTATGAAGCCGACTTCAGTATCCTACTCGTGCCTACTCATATCTTACATTATTTTTAAATATAGGTATCAAATAAAACAAGCCAAAACGCACCATACTTGTTACTTAAATAAATATAGCCCATTTAATGTCTGTTTAACAATATATTGCGAATCTAGTGAGCCCCTGACTTAAAAAAATAACGAAATAATGAAAACCGCAGACCCATAGAAGTTTTCTTTGCTATATTTTTACTGATTATGCTAACTAATTTAAAGAAAACAGCCTCTTGATTTCTTATCTCCGTCTTTAATCATAAAATACTCAGGACTAAGAATCCGGGTTTCAAAAATTTATATCTTGGCTTAGCCCCGGGCTTAAAATATCGCGCCCTCGCTTGGTATAATACTTGCCACACACGACCTAAATGTAATACTGTGATGCTATGATTGCAATGTCCGTAATTTGTTCATTTCGGGAAATTATGAAACGCCAAGAATTTTTAATTAATTAAACCTTTGTTTATTGTATTTATTATAAATTATTCTTTTTAGCTTAGCATTTAAACTATTTACTACAGAATATAAATTTTATTCCTACTCTTATATCCCTATTACACTACCTCTAACGTTCACGTTGATTTATTTTATTCAATAGATACAGATAACAGGCTGAAAAAATACAAAATACAGTCTTAACAGTACAATACAGTAAACCTGCCATCCAATTACAACTTTACACAACTTTAATAGAAGATACTGCTTTGTTATGGCTTAAGGTTTAAAATTATTAGAAAAACAGAAAAAAATGGAAAACTATATTATAGTTAGATACACAGTTACAAACTAAATATATGTAAGAAACTGAGCTGTGCATTAAAACTAGAGTCTGCTATGAGGGATGAGAGAAGACTTGAAGACATTGTGGCTTTCGTGAAAGATATCGAACTGTGAGCACACGGTATTATAGTTCTTGCACATTCTGTGAAGTGAGTTATTATATGAAACATTATTGTTGCTGGAAGGAACACTAAACAATTGTAGTATGAACGTATACTACAATTGTTTAGTGTTGGTATTTTAATTTCATTTCAAGATCGTGTTGGTATTTTAATTTCAATACATTCTATTAGATTACTATCGATTGTACCATGTTAAATTTTATGTAACGTGCACAAGTTGCTTATCCATCTTCTATTTTACAAAGAGCTTAAAGATTTTTTTTGCAATCGGTCAAAATACTCAGGTATTTTGCGTCTTAGTCTTGAGCATAGACATCTCACGAATATCCTCTGTGTCGCCACTCTCTCGTCTACAAGTATATTATAAATTGGAGACCATACGGTCTCACTGTAACTAAATTAAGCCGTTGCCTTGTATTTACTAAAGGGTTCAAGAACAACAGAAGAGATCAATAAGTATTAAAGGATAAACGTCCACGGAGAGGTTTCATCAACTATATGAAACAACTCTGTATTAATGTCACTACACAGATTAACAAACTCCAATTAGTTAATAGAATCATTTCAGCGTATCCTCAGTAATCATCTGTGTCTACCATTTATTTATTTATGCGGTGTAACATTATCCCTCCTGGAAAAAAACTGAAAGTTTTAGGGCTAAGAAAATTTGAGATAATTGCCGCGTGTGAATTACTTTAGTTTTTTATGATATCCGTGATTTTGTCCACGGTTCTACCCGCCTATATTTCGGCTATCAAGATAAGTAGTAGCGTGTATTATTCTGATCTATAAGCTATATTACTGTAAGGTTTCATCAACGTCCGTCCCGTTGTTTTCGCATAGAAAAGTAACAAACATCCGTACATCCTCACAAACTTTCGCACTTAAATAATAATAATAAATAATAATAAATATGTTCAGACATTTTAACACATAACGCCATCTAGTCCCAAACTAAGCAGAGCTTGTACTATGGGTACTAGCCAACTGATATTAATACTTATATACCTTTTTTTTATAAATACATACATATTATACATAGAAAACACCCAAACTCCGAAACAAATATTTGCAGATCATACAAACATTTGGTCCGCCTCAGGAATCGGACTCGAGACCTCTTGCACAGCAGTCTCATTCGCTACCACTGCGCCACAGAGGCAGTCATTACATTTATAGGTAATATAGGTAGGATTACCCACTAAATCAGCACATGGTTCACCTAAAGATAATTGACTAGAGCGCCGCCTATGGACAAAATAATGTTACTCAAAAGATAGTGACAATCAATATGAAATAAGGATATTTTAAGTTAAAAAAATATTCATTTCTCTACAAAGTCTCCTGGCAAGTCAATGCGTTGACCTTGACCCTCCAAAATGCCTCTACGGCAGTCATCACCTCGCTATCGTCAAAAAATGTTATATCTCGGAGCTGTACTTTGATCCAAAAAAAAAGGTAAAAGTCACTTGGAGCCAGGTCTGGCAAATAGGGCGGGCAATATAAACCCTGTTACTTTAACTTTAACTAACCTTACTTGCTGAACCTTTAATTTCTTCGGCGTCGGAGAAGAGGCATGTTTCAAGTCATTAACTGTTGATTGGTTTCCGGATCAAATTGGTGGATCTTTTCAGTGTCACGAAACGAGACCCAAAATTTTCCTGATCGGTTTGATGTGTTTGGCTCCAAATTTTATTTCAGTAGAAAAGGATTGCGGTTTTAATGGAACGCATTTTAAGCTTTAAAATATTTCCTTTTACTACATAATAGACCTGCATGATCATCATCAGCTCATCGAAGTCCACATAGTTGGACATAGGCCTCTACACTTGATTCGATCCTCGACTTCCCGCATCGATTCATAAAAGGTCTTAATATACCAAAATAATTTATATTTTAATCACATGTGTATTCATAGATAAAACTAATAGTTGTTTGCGTTACAACCTTTAAGCGATAAACAAACACCGCATGAAAGTTTAACAATACTGTGTTAGCTTTAATTATAACTTGATGTTCACTCACTTAGTTTCAGTAAAGCCCCAAATATCTACATTATAATTTAAATATTACCAGGTTACCTCGATTTATTTTAATATTGTATGACACGATATGAAACGTGTGATAATACATGAACTTCATCCCTACCTCAGCCTTGTTGTATAACTAGTGCCCTAAATTTTGTAATAAGGTTTGAACATACCTGGATATGTTCACAACCTTGCGGCTTTAGCGTCGAACAAACCCCAATAAGGCACTCAGCCACCGTGTACTATGAATATTATTCGCTACATAAACACCACCACACTGCCTAACACGGTGGTACTTGTATTATATTTTATCTAGAACTAGACAGACTCTATTAAAAATATGCTTAAATAGGCCCTACCAGATTATATTCCAGTGAGGTTAGATAATAATTATGAATTCAAATATATGTGTAAATAAGCATGAAACACTTGAACTACTTAATGTTACTGGAAAATTCCAAATAAATTACCTTTGTCGAAGCTTCAAAATCGAGGTTTTGAGACTACGTGGTATTAATTACAATGTTCTTTGTTTTTTATGTGTATTTTTATGCATCTTTTTCTATAACTTAGCTATAACATTCTAAACTTAAAATATCTATAACAAGATCTTTTGATATATTTTATATACCCGTGCAATAATTACGCATCTATTGATATCTCATTAATTTCACTCTGTTTAACCAGCGTACCAGACGCAACGTCTTTATTACTGTAGCGTTGAATATACAAACATATAAAGGCTGCCAAAGTTATTACTCTTCTTTTTGGCTTCGCCGTAGTCGGGTAAAAAGCCATGTAGGCATGGACATTAAAATAATCTACTCATGCATTACTTACTTTGTTTGTAGGGGGTAATCTTCGGAAGTACTGACGGTTAACGCCTAACGAAGTGGGCACGGGTCGTCTAGTTAGGAATAATATATTGACGGCAATGAGCAGATCGGAATGAAATTGACCAATGTATTAAAATACTCCTGACATTTACCTCATGTCCTAAGCTAATAAAAAACCACCATGTTTGTCAATTACTTCGACACATCAAACTGTCTTTACTTTGAACAGGGTATAATTAATGTGAAATGGGTTTGCGTTTTCCAAACACAAACTGATTCGAACAAATATATCACAAGCTGTTACTTCAGCTACTTTAAAATTACATTTTAAATATTATAAATAGCAGATTTAACGAGCTATTTTAAACATGCAGTTAGCGTTTCTACGCCAAAAACATTCTACGTTTAAAATTTAAAGTGTTCTATATATTTATAAATGTTTTAAATACCGCTCCAACGACTTTAAAAAACTACATGATATTACGTAACACATAAACCTTGTTAATTCAAAAATATTTAGAACCTCCATTTTGATTGCAGGTACATCATAGCCTTCATTATGTTTTTATTACTGCTTGAATAACTAATCATTAAATCCAATCTAAACTTTTCTGACATCCTGCGTTCTTGGAGTTACGAACATTTTTTGTCATGATAGCTGTTTTTTAAACTCAGATTAATAGCATAATATAAGTATAGTCAACACTCATAAAACAGCGGCTACATAATAAAAAAATATTATCATTTGAAGTATAATTACGATCTTCAGATTTATTTCTTGGAAAAAAATCTTCTAAAATTCCATACAAATGTACCTATTATTAACAATGTGGTGTTCAAACAAACTTAGAGACAATTTATACTTTGAAATATTTCGTCTGTGAAGATAGAAACCGCTGCCGGTTTTGGATTATTTAACAAACACGGCACGCATAAATACTCACACGGCCCTGATGATGACGTAACTGCCGTTTTATTATCGCAAAGGGTGATATATTTTATTAATAAATCATGTTCACTTTTATGTTGATAGCATAAAACTCAGTAGGCACTAAAATAAGACTTAGCTACAAATATAATTTTATTAATTAAAATTTTCAATTATTCGTACTATATTGAATTTGTAACTTACACAGGTCATACCATACGATTTATTAATCGGCACTCATTTTGATTATATACTAGTTTATATCCAGCTATTATAGCAGAGACCTATCAAACGCACATTTCTAATCCTTCGTATGTGATAGGGATGTGCATTTTGCCGACCGCCGGGTACTATTATAGATAAGAACATTAAGATTGTATTAAAAGAGTAATAAGAAAAGAATGACTAACGAAGTATATCAATGGTAGTAAGGTATGCCTATATAGCTAGATGAATACTTTTTTTTTGTATGTTTTATGTGTTGCTTGTATGTAAATTACCCTAAATTTTAAAATTTTTTAAACACTCGTATCCGTGTTATGGTTGTCTGGAAGAAATCGCCGAGAGCGATAAGACCGCCAATTGTTATACATACTTTGTGACTGTTCCTGTTGTACCATTTCTTACTATATATATATACAACAAAGACAAATAAAAAAAAATATTTTTACACACCAAGATTTTTTATAAACAAATATTAGGTACAAAGGGTTTCCTTAAGGCTTAGCGCAATTTCTTATATACAAACTTTGTATGAACTGCGTATATTTTAAACCGGTGCTAGGTATATAAAGTTGGAGTCTCAGATTACAAAGAAAGATTTCTTTTGTAATCTGAGATTGGAGTTATAACTATCTGCTATAAAAATATTATAATAAAAGGAATTTAAGTAATATCTCGAGCAGTTTCAGTTACACTTATAATGATATCTCATACTAGAAGTTCACGGGTTCCCGTAAAGTCTTTTGGTCAATTTAAGGAAAACATGTTCATAACCCCAGTGACCCGTAACACAGGTATTTCAATACCTATCTCGGGCACTAGTCTCTCACAAATGCTTGTTTCAAATGTATTTAAGATAAGAATCTACACTGTACTGTATACATCTGTGATGAGAAAATAAATATAGTTATGATTAAAGTTATGATAAAATAGATTTTTAATATAAATTCGTAAACGCTTGGCTATTTATAGACATTTTAAATTCTTGAATAATTATGTAAATTCCACATTTATATAAACATATGTGTATTGATTGTGCATCGTAGTGTTTAAATACGGTGTTAATTATATTTTACTTCTTTTTTATAAAACACATATTGACTGCCTCGGTGGCGCAGTGGTAGCGTACGCGACTGCTGTCCATGAGGTCTCGGGTTCGAATCCTGGGTCGGACCAAATGTTTGTATGATCTGCAAATATTTTTTTCGGAGTTTGGGTATTTTCTATGTATAATATGTATGTATTTATAAAAAAAATGTATTTATGTATTCATATCAGTTTTCCGGTACCCATTATACAAGCTCTGCTTAGTTTGGGACTAGATGGCGCTGTGTGTTAGATGTCTGAAATATTTATTTATTTATTTATTACATATCAGTGTCTGATCAACCGTTTACTGTGCCATTCCCAACTAAGACACTAGTTCAATTTTACTAACATTTTTTTTATTTGTCTTTGACACTGAGACTATTTATATAAAAGCATGTTTTGTTATAACAAATAAAATATTTCTGAGACTTCAGATTGACTTAGACTGAATTTTCTTACAAAAGTATATCTTTAAAGAACAACAGGCGTGAGAGTAGAGGAGTGGGTATTATGTACGTTCAAAATATAGGAAGGATCCAGCATCGCAGCCCAATAATTGATGTTGCGAAGTTGCGTATATCTTAATCTTGGCGAGAATTAATATATGACGATACAGGATTAGTTACTCCGAAGTTTTGTTTTTAAATCTTTATTTACGGAACTAGCCACAATCATGGCTATGTCTCTCAACAGTTTATAGTAACTCCATAGGTCAGTGTGTCTTCGGCAGATGGCGCTATAGCATTTGTGGCGCTGTATATAGAAGGCGCCACACCGTTTTGCCATTAAAAATATAAGTGCACCGTTTATTCCATTATTACTCCGTGATGAAATTATGTACAACACATAAAATGTATTTATGAATTCAAGATACCTTCAGCACTTAGTATTCGAAGAATTTCCTTCCGAGGTTACAAGCTACATGTTTGTACAACATAACCGTGTAATTTGACATAATGAGGTACTACCGTACGTTCTCTGGTGCGATATAAACTTAAATTAGAGATAAACGGAAGTCTATTTTGCTGGATACCAGATATCTAGAAAGATTTGAAATAAAATAGCAGGTACGTAGAACAATATTTCAAGAACACGGCTATAGCAGCTTCCACATTGTCCGTTTGGGAATTTAAACTTTTAAGGGATAACCAAGTATTTCTTTTGTAAATGTTAAGTTTTTTCTGTTCAATATTTTCTGATTTTAATTTAAATACTTCGTATACCCAACTTATACAAACAATATTATTCATTGCTGAAAAATCCATTCAAAACTTAATGTTACTAACTCTTTAAACAAGCCTTTATATATACTTTGCTATGTTTAGGGTAACGGTACGGGTGCCTTTTAAAGGTCCGGATGGCATAAGAAAACGGTTCTCGGTCCCACCCGTCTCAGGCGCAGAGTGGCACACCGTGTGGTTTTAGTCGATTCGGTTCTAACACACCGCCTCGCCGCAAACACCGGTGGACTTTCCACGCGTTAAAAAAACGGATACCTTTTAAAGCGGTTGTATAATCGAATTATCTTGAAAAAATAACAAATCAAAATAGTATTTCCAAAATAGTATTCCATAACTCGACTTAAGAGTTAGGCGACTCTATTTTTGTTTTTAATATTTTTCCATTGTAGTATTTGTTTTCAATATTTTTCCATTATAATAGTTTTAATAACCACGTATCGGCATTGAAAGGCCGCATCAAAGACTATAAAATACAGCCATTACAAAGACATTATTTATGTTACTGCGACATAAAGACAATACAATAATCCTAAACAAACGATTTAACTTTACGATTGAAATAAGTAAAATCTGTTGGCTATTTCATTATTCCATTACAATCTATATCCTTCCTTACTGGCTGTAAACATTTATTTGTTTATTCAATTAAAGAACACAAATAGCAGTATATGAAGTGTACATAGGATTGTGATTAAAAACTAAACTTAATAAATATACTACCCACTACGTTTTCTATAGATTACTAATGGGGTTTAAGCTTAGGAGCAAAATTGATAAGTAACCAAAAATATAAAACTTTAGTTTTCTATAAAATGATAGGTAAGCTGTAATTTAATAGTAGCGACATATTAACTGGAACTTCTTAAGAGTGTAAGTAATACTAGTAATAATAATACTCCGAATATCAATAACATCTTGAACATTGCATGCTGGATATAAAAGTGTTGACAGATATTTAAGTTTTTTTTTATATTTAAGCTGCCAAATTGACTCTGCCCTGCCTGATGGAAAGCCTGAGCAGAATCCAAGAGTGGTGGTCACCATCCTCAATGCGAAAAAGAACAATGCAGCATGGTGACCCACACTATGGCAGCCTAGGGGGAAGGGGGATGGTGAGGGGGATAGGGGGCGTTGGATTGGGGTATGGGCCTCCGGTATCCTCACTCACTCGATGAAACACAGCGTAAGCGCTGTTTCACACCGGTTTTCTGTGAGGCCGTGGTATCACTCCGGTCGAGCCGGCCCATTCATGTCGAAGCGTGGCTCTTCCACGGCATACGGTTTTAATATTATTAAGTAATGTATGATGATATAATATATCTATGTCACAATTTTTGCTATTATAAGTATCATCTTAACGGTGTAATTATTTGTTCCACAAAAACTAGTGACAAATAGTCTGGTCTACCTCGCACACGTGCACTGTTCGAGGAATCACATAATAGCACAACTTGAGTACTAAAGTCTGAGCAGTCAAATTTATTGCAGCATATGCCGAATAGAGTCATGGTATCAAAGAGAATCCTTCTGGATTCTAACAGTAACAGATCATAACTGAGCAGAGAACAGAAGAAGATTGCTTATACACGATTTGTTCTGAAGTAAACCATGCTGTTCATATATACGACGTGTATGCGGTAAAATCTCCTTGTGAACGAGCTTAAAAATAGTTTGTTACATAATCGGCTTCAGATTTATTCATCATACACTGGTCTTAATTCAAAGTCGCAAAGGTATGAAACTATATACACATAGGTAAATACATATCACCATCGCCAACTCGTTGCAGTCCACCGATGTACATAAATCTCTCCCAAGGAACACTACAAAGCCCGGACTATTGCTTTTTGCATCCAGTCGCTGCCAGCCCTCTTAAGCAAGTCGTCCCACCATCTGGGCAGAAGGCATCCCACACTACCTTTGCCAAGACGCAGTAACTACTCCAAAATACACTTACTCCAGCCTTTGTCAGTTCTACGATACGTGTAAATACATATACTCACGTCTATAGTACCAAGGAAGCAGTGTATTAAACGTTTTTGATACCAAATAGTGGGAACGCTGTGTTTCGGAAAACCGATGACAACAATACTTTTGATGCTTATTACCGACTGAATAAGGTTACTGCAGTAAAAAATAACAATCGTTCTCTTCTTCTGGGTCATTGGTTACTCAAACAGCGGCTGTCTCTTTCACTAACGAGTGCTCAAGGACGAGAAGGAAGAAAATTATTGCATTAAATGGATTTTCCTTAAAAACTAGAACTTTGCAGGTCATGGTCGCATATAAGCAACTTAAATAATTAAGATTGGATAAGATAATTTATTTAAAACCAGATAACAAAAACAACTGAAAAAATTAACTGATGCCAAAAAATTAAAACCTCTTACCAATACAGCATACGCCAACAATATGCAGCATATGCTATGAAAAAAAAACATATTTCAATCCCATGACCATTTTGCCATCATTTACGATATACGGATATGTTTACCCATAAAATAATCCGAAATGTATTTTATCGTATCATCATCAAAGGCTAAGGTAATAAAGTTGTTCATTGGTTTAAAAACATTAGCATTAATCACTGTTAAAACTTCTATAACATTGTTACGAAATAAAAATATTCTAACCATATATCAGTTACTTATATTACTAGTAACATAAGTAGTAGTAATCCCAGAAATACAAAAACTCAGCTTATTTTATTAATACAAATAGATCAACAGTAAATATAACGGCAAAAAAAATACTTGTTCACAGAATGAGTTTAGCGAATAGAACGTACTAACGTACCTTTCATCGATTAAAATTTTCATGCCTTAGCCTAGCAACTTTCAGCTCCATAAAAACCACCTGGTGCTCCACTAAGGAGACATATGATCGGAAACCGGGATACCGGTATTAAAATAGCTTGCATCGAAACTTTTAGGGTAAAAAAGAATTAAAGACTGTCACTCTTAAGTTGCTTTCTTGTACTCTGCTACATTAATGTTAATTATAGTTTGGTTGTACATTCTCTTATAAAATTCATTATCTTCGTAGCCTTTATTGTTCCCAAGATTATTTGGATTCGGATACTAGTTCTACCCGTTTCACCTGAATATCATTTTTTTCAGTGACTGGCAATACTGAGTGAACCAAATTCGAAGGTTGAGCAGGTTTTCACTATATTTGAGGGCACTGACTTCACACTAACTATCGCCGTAGGTGTTTATGCCTATCGGGATCGAGGGCTCAACGTGTTCTCTGAGCCACGGGTGTTAAAATGAAAATGAATGAATAGAAAACAATTAAGAGAAACATATAAATTATTTAAGAGAATTACTATACAATTGGGAAGGTAAAATACTCATATTATATTTAAAATGCACGCAACGATATAGGTATTAAAAAATAACGTCGAAAATTCGCATTGAACTAAACAGTTCCATAAATAATCTTCTAATACTTAAATGTCAGTTAAAAAATATGTGTGTATATTAATAGTATACAATAATTAACAATGTTTTTGGTCTTTTTGTTCAACTTTCGTTCGTCAAACATTAAGCGTCTCTACAACGCAATACTCTTTAAAGTATTATTAATTTATTTTTTCTTGAGATTCTAACCGCATGCTGCCAATCTCAATCACAATAACCCTTCTATATGCAAATTATAACCATTTACACAGTGATTTCTGCCTGGCATTTTGACAACATTCAAATCCATTCAGAACAGTTCGATAAATCCTTTCCGGTAATAAATTCACTCAAATGTTTACCGTATAGTACGTACTTGTGTATTGAAACTCGGATGAACGATTATGACGCACTATTTGTCACTATGGAAAATGTGAAATAAAGATTCGATCGACTCCGAGTCGAGGTCGCTTGTCTATGACGCCCCTGTGGGTCCAATAATAAAATTAAGTTTGAAACTATGTTATAATATTTCAAGACGTCTAAGTCTTATACATTTATGTAGGACTAACAAGAGCCCGAATTTCGCTCGCGTATTTACCTACCTTTCACTGTCCACTGCTGGACGAAGGCAGTTTGTTTATTTCTAATTATGGTTTAGATCTTCTATACAACCGCTCTTCCCCTATTTTTACCATTAGAACTGGATTTTACAATAAGTATTTCTTAGTAGTTGTTTGCAATATAAAAAGCATCAGCTACCAAAATTTTTATGGTTATAATTTTATATATATGTGTAGAAGTAGTGTGAAAGGGTTGATATTCAAAGTACGACTCTTACAAGTTGTATAAAAAACAAATATTGAGGCATGTAAGTTACTATATATCGATACAGATGTTTTAATAACACCGGTGGGGTGAGTGGGGTGGGTACACGTAGAAAAAAAAATGTGTTACCGTATCAAGTCGTTTACCCTTTTACACTGAAACTTGCTTGTTACGGATTTATATTGTATAATTAAAACGATCATTTGTTTTGATCTGAGTGTAAAATATATATAAGGTTTAAATTTAGAAACATTTAAGTACGTTTATCAGCAATTTGGTTAGTACAGCATAGCATAGACTCTGCGCAGTTTTTATATCATGTAGCGTGTATATTATGACAACAGAAGATGTGCAGGCGTCTGAAAATGTGTTTAGTATAGACTAAACAATTTGCTTGATAATTTACTTTAACACAAAAACAGAAACAAAAACTTCATAGTGTAATCAAAAACTACGACATGAACAATTTTATTGGCACACGAGTGGAGTTCCGTACAAAGACGTGTTTTATTCGACGAACCACACAGATACATCCCGACTCATTGCCCATATTCTCTGCAAGTTAGGAACCATTTGGAAGAGTTACAGTCTGCGTAATAAGCCGGTATTGTACACCCACACGTAAGATGTATAAAACTAGACTTTACACAAGTGCGGTTTCAGTGAACTTCTTGATCTCAGCGGCTTTATTTTACAATAAAAAATTAAATATTTTACGTCTTTAATCCTGCTAATATTATAAAAGCGAAAGTTTGTAAGTATGGATGTTTGTTACTCTTTCACGTAAAAACTACTCACCGGATTTGGATATAACTTTACAGTGACTTAGCTGATACATCAGAATAACACATAGGCTAATATTTGCCGCGATAGGCGATATACACGCGTGTGGAGCCGTGGGCAACAGCTGGTATTTAAATATGTGCAAATAAAAGTGGTTATTATTTTAGCACAGGCATGAAATTAATAAAGAAAATGTGTACCTAGAGACTTAAGTTTACTTATTAATCCCTAATTTTGATGACCACGATCCTTTTTTGCCGATATACTAATGTAAATAACATTACACATATACAATAGTAACTATTAATGTATAATAGTTTATCGGTAATTTAGTTCCCATAATATTAAAATATCGTCTAGTTTCAGATCATGTGGCCTTGTGTGCGATTCCTCTTATTATAATTATAATGTTTCGCTGGTTGATGTTCGTTTTCCTCGTCAACCTTATTATATTACGAAGTTTTTACAAATTACTTTAAGAACTTGAGATTTACTTTACGTTAATAATATATAACTGGTTATAACGTGCCATAAATTACTCAAGTATCACCGTTCATTGGTTTCTGAAGTGCGATTAATAATTGATCCCTAAAGTTAAATGAACTATTTACAGTCGGTACCTAATGAATAAAAAGTTATCAAGTGAAATTATTAGGATAAAAAATTTTGTGAACTGACATACCTCTTTATCATACTGATATATACCAAATAGATAAAAAAAATGATAAATCCGAAAGTAAATTTGTCTGTTCGTTACACTTTCATAGCTTAAACACTGTACTAGTTTCAATGTTGGCATGGAGTTACTTTAATAGAGGAAGAACATAGACTATTATTTAACGCAATAACCGAAATACACGCGGGCGGATCCGCAAACAAAAGCTAGTCAAGTATAAATCGCTTTACTCAAATGTGTATTTCGGGGATTCCAAACTTGGCATCAGGATACTGTTTGACGCCGATCTGTAATGTCACTTCAACTTTGACAAAGATCCTTCTTCAAATCCTAAACTAGTGAGGCCTCAAAATAACCAGTTTGGAATAAATTTGAGATCTGTATCCAGACCCCATAGAGATCTCAAATAATATCCAAATTTTTTTACACACATAATTATATTGCTCTTTGTAGAGTATAGCCCTTACAATACACTTGATTTATCTTTAGCTGATTCACTTTACCATTATCTAGCGAAAAGAATTTCCAACTTAAAAAAGGGTTTAAATTATGTTTCTGCATCATGTCTTTTACGTATTATAAAAAATGTTATTCCTTCAAAAGGTAGGGACGTAGTACTGAACGTAATCAAAAAATGCAGAACATCTCTCGTCATCAACATTTTTACATCAACTGTTAATTGTACTGTACCTCCTCGTAATTATCTGGTAATCTCAGGAACTATTAGTCCGATTAAAAAAAAATCTTCAAGTGCTAGGTAGCCTTTTTATTGAGGAAGGCTATGGACCATATACCATCATGCTAAGATGGGCGCAATAGGTGGAGCACCAATGAAGAATGTTACAATAACGGAAGAAAATTATTACGCCACGGGCATTGGGAGACGTAAACAAAGTTGCGTGGGTACACATAACACATATACACACATGTTATGTTGTGCAACACATAACATAACAGCTAGTAGATTATAAAAGTAGCCACAATACGCCATTTATAAGACTCCACAGATAGAAGATAAATATTTAAAAAATATGAAAACCCTTAAACAAAAGTGATATAAAATTAAATATTTATAGCAAAATAGAAGCTGATGCCGTTTTTAAAAATTGTACCTACCCGCCAATCAGCGTACCTAATATGAATTTAAATTATGTTTAAATTATTACGCGTGGTATATTTGAAAGAATTACGAGGAGGTACAATACAGTATATCAGATATATTAGGTAATTTGTTATTTTGTCAATATACGAACGAAATTAGAAATATATAAAAAAATAAAGGAATTAAATTTTGATAAATTTCAACAGTCTGCGTACAAATCTACAGCTATAAGATGCGTCCCGGTAACTGATTATTATAGATATTATATCAATGAAAGAAAAACTCTGAGGTTTTTACGTTTTCCAATTACAAACTTGTGTGTTGCGGTTGGAAAAGTTATTGTGACTCATATTGATGGATGGAAAATGTTCAATAATCGACAAAGACAAGCTAATACTAATATTATAAATTCAAAAGTAAATCTGTTTGTCAGTCTGTCACCGTTCTACAGCTAAACCACGGGCAAATGCTATTAATATATAAGATGTTCTCTCAAATCTCAAAACACGTTTAACACAAGCATTTGTACATGTTTGTTATATTGTTAATGACGTGCATATTGTATTAGACAATAGCAGTTTAGAGGAATTAAGATCTTTTACGTTTCTTTATTAAAGTAAAATTGTTTTTAAAAGCAAAACAGTGCAGAGTAACATCGATAGATATAAACGTATTTAATTTATAGTATTCGTTTATAGTATGTTATTGGTTGCACTTTAACCCACATACATTAACTTTGAAGTCAAGGACCTCCAAAGTCTAGTAGTTATAAAACGTACTACGCTGGTTTACGTTTTTAAACAATATCAAGTTTAATTGTCAAATTTCAAAACATAAACTGCATGTCAGTTCAATTATTTTATAACCAAACTTTTTTTTATTGTATTTTAATTTAATTGTATAATATGAATATTTAATTGCAACAAAAGGTATACTGTGAGAAAGTAAACAGCTAGTTCGATGTGGTGGAAAATTACCAAAGTTGTAGGCAATATGCAAAGCCGCCTCAGTCACGTCTTGGAAATGAATGTAGGGGAAGCTTTACGGTAGGTAATTTATACAGCAATTTTAAGCTAAAGCAAGTGCCTGAACAACTAAGAGACCATTTTCTCACGAGCCATTCGTAAATTGTCCGTGTTCTCGTATCTCTAGTATTAACTTTAAATGAACGAGTAAAGTGCAAAATTGTAATTGAGTTAGCAATCCAATACTTAATCGTTTTATTACTTGATTTTTGTACTTATAAGTTATATAATTACAATATGTATATATAAATCATATTATTTCCCATACCAAAGTTCCCTGTGACACAGGATGTATATTCCTAATACGGAAGTTGTTAAAAAAAGAAAAAGAATAAAAGTATCATTAATATCATTAAAATCAGTAATGGTTTAGCCGTAAAGGCTAACAATCAGACAGACAGAGTCACTTTTGCATTTATAATATTAGTGTGTAATATAAAGATTATTTAATTACCACTTTTTTGACATCATGGTTTAAGTTTGCTATAATACAATAATGTTATCGTCGCCATATAATATTTTGGGTGTATGCCAAGTAAAGATTAGTACATCGTTGAAGTGCTAGCAAATATCAATGAGATAAGAAATATCACCAGTAATAAATTCGAGAGTTTTCAATAAAATATATTATGAATCTCGTTATACAACACTGTATATCTTATAGTTACTATTTTAATGTTTATGACCGAACATTTAGCATAGAACGATTGAACAAAGAGGATATTGGACTTTCGTTCAAATAAAATATTATTTTCTTTCTCATAAATCTTCAAAGCACTTTAATATAATAAAACTCTTCACAATTCACTTTACTGGTTAAATCGTTCGTGTAAAAACGGATAAATCGAGTTTTAGTTCATATTTGCGATGGAGGCACAAAAAAAAACAGGTTTGGGATTATTAATTAACTGCGATATTAATTAAGAATATATTGACAGTCATTGTGAAATGTTGTAGAATCTTCTTTATATATTTTTTTAAGTTTTTTAATGTTAATTTAATCTATATCATTTTAGTATTATAAATTCTACAAATCACTCTGCCTGTTACGCTTTTACAGCTAAACCGTATTCAATGAAATTTTGCGTGGAGAGATACTTAGATTCTTGAGGGAGGACATGGGCTTTTCTTTACCGGGATAACCAATACAAATGCGGACGAAGATGCGTACAAATGTTAGTATATGTATAATTACTCAACGGATACACATTCAGATTTAAAAGTTGTATTTTTTTCATATTTGCGATGGTGTACAAAAAACAACGGGTTTTACGATTAATTGGCTGCGATATTAATTAAAAATATATTGACAGTCATTCTAAAATGTTGTTGAATCTTTTTTTGTTTTGTTTAATAATATACCTCCATTAAGTATATGTGTAGTCATGTATAGAAAATATATTAAGATTTATTCGTTTGTACTAGAGACATATAGTTGTAACGTAATACATAGAATAAATCAAAGTCCAATTTACTTTTCATATTTATTAATTCATCATTTCAAAATCAATTTTTACTATTTTTCAATTAGATATTGACAGTAAGACGTAATTTTGATAACAATTATATTATATTACGATTTAATATAATGCGTCGATGCGTATGGCATAGACCATGAAACAAGAATAGGTCTCCAGTATTTTTGTCTGTGGTGTTAAAATGCATAAATATTTCAAAACGGCTTCTAAGTTTAAAAGTATCACTGTATCCAATATCAGAACATTGTTTCAGAATGGAATCGAAAAGGAGTTTTGTAAACTAGTTCAGTTTTCTTTTCAATTGCTTCCAATATTGTTAAATAGTAAATTCATTCTTGAAATTAAACTCACTTTTATTGAGGTAAAAATTAAACATTGAATTTTTTATTTATTTTAATATCTATTTACTTTTTTGTTTGTTTATTATTATATTTAAAACACTTATAGTTTTATTTTAGTATAAAGATAAAAGTTCAAAAGAAACTTGAAACTTTAAAGACGTTAATTATAAAACTAAACTCATAAAGATTACTGGTTCATCACGTGTTTTTCAAAAAAACGTTCGCTAACAACTTATACAGTATGGCATATTCATAACATTATCTCACAAAAAATCTAAAAAATACAAAACAAAGAATATTAAAAATAAATATACAATTTACTTACTTTGATAATTGTCAGCCTACACTAAAAATATAACTTATTATTATTATAAATCCACTGGTGATTGATGTATAATTTTATTTACACTGTAACTAACATTAGTTTTATAATATACGCACAGAACTCAACGTACATGCAGAATTCGGAAGTAGTGCGTACAATATACGACAAATTGGCGGCACGGACCAATCGCGACTGAAAACAGCGGCGCGCCGGCTCCCACTTACCTCACATCACTGAGGTCAATGTCAAATGACGATCAGTGTATACCGTGATCATCTCCACCTAATCAATAATAATAAATTATTGTTAACATTAATTTCTACTGTTTTAACAAATGTAACAAGTTTATGTTTGAGCGTATATAACTTTAAAAAGTATAATTTCTTTTATATATTTTTTTGTTATGCAAACTATTACAATTACGTTACTATTTCCCTTTCGTGCATTGCAAAATTAAAATAATTATTCAAGGTACTGATGCTGAAAATATTGAATTCAAAATTAACAGAAGTTGTTAAAACATTTTGAATCAACCTTTTTTTAATCTCTAGTTTTCTGTGTAAGGCTTTCTAGCTTAGTTTAGGAGTATGTCACAGACTTTATGTCCTAGCAATACTAACGATTTTCTAATACAAAGGAGTAACTTAAAAAAATGTATTTTTTGCAGGTATGTTCAAACTGTTTTCATTAAAAGTCTTAGTTCAGTCATTATATCATTAAAGTTCTAGTTGTTACAGAATCATTTTTTATTATTTGTCGCAAAGTTTGTCTTTTCTTCATTTATTTTATTATCACGCAGCAGTCTGGGCCCAAAATAGGGTCTAACTAGACCAAATATAATATTACTATAAATATACCCAGCAGCGCCCTTTGACAATAGTATTCTTTTAAATTTTTGAAGATTTACGGAGTGGCAAATGATAAGTTAATAAATCGTTGTAGTCGAATTTGATGTTGTAGCAAGAAATAAATACAGCGATGCTCAGGCATGTGGAAAAGATTAATCCTTTGGCCGGACTGTTAACTGTTAAAGGATGTTGATCCCTAATGAAAGATGTATACTAATATTAAAAGCGACAGGCGAGCGTGTATGAAAAAATTTATGAGAATTATTCCCGTGATTATACCAAACAACGTTCTTTTGTTTCCATCTACTTTGAACGAGAATGAATGTGATTGTGTAAGTAATCTTTATTACATAGTATAAAATGAAGTCGCTTCCGCTGCCTGTTCGCATAGAACTTTTAAACACAATGGATTTCAATGCAGTTTTCAAGAAGAGATAGAATGATTTAAGAAGAAGATTTATATGTATGTGTAATAGTATATGCTAATATGCATATAAGACAAAGGGGAAATTAGAAAATTTCAAAGAATTCCGTGCTAAGAAGGACCGGTTTACTAGTATTAAAAAGTTGCATCATATAATTATTGTAGAAATCACATTCACGATCTCTCCCTCAGCAATTAAGCTTTTCATAACGCAATGTGTTTTTTCTACACTGAAAAACAACTCATACGTTGCTTATCATTAGAAACCTTATTACTAGATTATTATTTGTTTAACCCGCATCATTGTAGTGGACAACAAATTTTCTTTGTTACAATGACTTGACTGATGAATGATTCGGGACAAATCTGTTACCGTTGGAATTGCGAAATTATCGAATTAGAACGGTTGACAAGATAAAAAGATGAGGCTTAATGAAAGAAAAGGACTATATATATATATATATATATATATAACATATATGCATATAATACAGATGGATAGAACATAACAGCATATAATGCATATAAAGGTTAACACGAGTCACAAGTACGCCTGAAACTGAAAGCCATCGTGGAGAAGTCCAATCTACATACTTATTACTATACATATTGTAAGGAATTAGCAAGGAGACATTCTACGGTGCCTATATAAAGCAGACGCAAACGATCAACGACACAGTTGATCGCTAACCGTCGGAGGGTTAACATGTTCCTTTTAATAATTTTTTTTTTCATTAGTAACTATTTTTTATATCTGCTTGTGATTCCTAACAATATTATCAACTAGATACGACCCGCAGTTTAACCCGCGGGTTTTGTTGCTTTTGAATCAGTCATTCTTCACTATGTAATTTAGTTAATAAGACTACTCCTGCATTAGAAATATACATCCAGTGTCGCCGACGACTTAACAAACATACATGGAACGGACACAAAAACACCCAGACTCAGACACAATTTGCAGATCACACGAATTGTTATCCCATGTAGGATTTAAACCCACAACACTGGGCGCAGTAGAAAGTGTGGTTGCGACCGCTTAAATCACTAGACCAACCATGCAGTCAAATTCGTTTAAATTTTAAACTAATTTATTTTTTGGAAGATTCGAGAACATGAAAATAATATCTAAAGAAGAGCGAAAGCGGGAAATAAGATGCACTCATTTGTTGTTTACAAAAGCATGTAAAAAAGGCACATTTAGCTGTGCACGATGTAGCAAATCTTGGATATGGCAGAAGAAGCATGAAAGTAGAATTAATAATGCAGAGATGCGCACTCTAAGAAATATGTATGGTGTGAAAATTAGTCACAGAGTCAAGAATGCAGTTAAGTAGTGTTAGTAAAAGAACGTTGCAGATTGAAAGAACGTTTAGTGACAAGGATCGGAAAGGCATGCTTTGATTGTTCGGCTACTTAGAATGATGGACGGCAGGTGACGCACGCAAGGAATTCATAGAGCGAATATGTGTGAAATTATCGGAAGAAGTCATCCACGACGAACATTTACCGACCAAATTCATAATGTTCAGAAAAAGGTAATGTAAAGCACCAACATGAGCTCCTTGACAACATGCCAACGAGCATCTATGTATGTATCTTAAAATTATTTTTTATAAAATAAATGTAGCCTAATTTGTTCGTAATACATCAACTTTTTTTCAAAATCATTCCAGGCATTCCAGGTGTTTCAGGGATTAGTGAGACCAATTAGACGTGCAAAAATTTTAAAAATTCATCTTTAATAAAAGTAATGTACCTATATGCTTCTATGTAAATTTAGCAAAAAGCTGATGATTTGAAATTGCAAACAGACACTTTAATTTTATTTATTTTTATGGATATATCCAAAACTTATAATAAAGTTCGAGTATTACCAACAAGTCAACGTTAATAAACTTAAATATTTACTATATACATTAGGTTTCCTTGCTGTCTTTATATCGTACTTGTATATTACTACGTTTATCATGTATTAAGGCTCGAGATTGGTTTCAAAATTCTCTTTGGATTAAGTCGCAAGATAGTCGACAAGATATTCGAAAAATCCTTAATGACGCTTGGTTAATACAAGTTCCAACCATATATAGATGTTTTATTTATATTAATGTGACATTTACTCAGTCAAAATAATTAAGCTCAAGTTGGAATAAAATAGCTCCAATGAGAAGAGGGCGCGTAGCTACACGTAGTGTTCGTAGCAACCTTCTACAATGAGCATCGAATTAAAGATAACAATAGCAACAACACAAATATAATTGCTCTACGAATACTACAATGTTTTCTTCTTACCTGCACTATATATGAGTACATAGCAAATATACAGAAATTATGTGCACCGATATTGCACGATCCATTTAGCATGTTAATGTACCGTACAACTGGTAGACCAAAATTGAATATTTCGTCTCTTTACGCGATATGAATTATCTCGGAATTATTTTATCACACAGGTAAAATAATTCCAAGGTTATAGAGGGGACCAAAATTGCCTACCCTGAAGATATAAAGCTGATAGGCAATGGAGAGGAACAATGCCATTTTCATCAAAGATGTTAAAGGAAAAAGAAAATGAAACGGTTATCTTGTTTTAATTTGTTCAGAGTAAATGGACACAATGAAGAGGGAAGATACATTCGGGCATTGGATCTGCTAGGAAAAAACCTCGGCAATATTCTAAATTGTTGTATTTTACTGCGAATTTTTTTTCCCTTTCATGGAGTATAAAAGAATTCCCTGACGTAAATTAACTTCTCATCTTACTAACTACTTTGGCAGGTCTATCTTCGTCACTACGTTGTGTGTGTAACGTTATTTCCAATCAAAATACTAATATTGGAAAAACTGTGTGATTTCAGTAACTCCAATATAGTGTTTTATAGTGAAATATGCTGCAGGTATCCATACTAAGACATTCCCATTTGTATTTATACCACTCTTCTTCAGCCTTTAGTCACCTATGTTGGATATAAGCATCTTTATGAGCACGACAAGCAGGTCAGTTGTCTGACTGTCAGACTGTCCTTCGACCTCACCTTTTTACGTCCACTCGACAGTTCTGAATGGTCATATGTTTACATATGGCGGGATTTTAAGATAGCAAATATATTCAAAGAAACAGATTTGAGATTATAGTTATTACCATCGTTTTTCAAAGATGGTAATAACTCAAGTCTTTCTTGTAAATAACGACTTACACAAAGTTAAAATATTATATTTACATATCATCATGATATGTACATCATAGGTACATATTTGATCAAATTATTTTTATATATTGACCACTATTTCAACGCTTCAAATAAATTGGGTTATGCTCAGTATTGTTAAAGTAATTGCCTACAAATCGATCGGCTTTAATATGCAAAGAATGCGTAAACGAACGTCTCTACTCTTTTATATCTTGAACGGTTTCCACTTAAGTTGTAAAATATTCATGATTATACTTTTACTCGCGGCTTCATTTTTAATAATATAGTTTTGGCCTATGTCCTGATGTTATATTATTTTATTTGTGAACTCGTGATTGCGACATTAGTTTGGGCTTTTAATTGGAACGCTGCGGACATTTAAATTTCGTTTATTTTCGGTTTTATAATTATTATAAAAAGGTTACTACGGAAAGTAAGTTGTCATCCGGGAGCGGCTCTATTAGCAATGCAATTCCCCGCGCGGTCACACGTTTCAATGAGAGATGACAGTTACGTTCGAAAACAGCCTAAATACATCGTTCATGCCTATCTTTATCATAATAATAAACAGCTTTGGCCGAAAAACATTAAAAATAATGGAACCTCTGTGTCTGTTACTACTATTTTTAGAATTTTCAACACCAAATACACTGGAGAAGAAAAATAGTAAAACAAATAATATCATTCAAATAAAGTTTTATAATTGTGTGATGAGAAACAAACAGCGAGGGCAAGCAACGACGGCGGGTCAGTACCTGGATGGGTGACCGCTGGTGGCATGTTACCATGAGCGTCTCCGTGATTCGGAGGTCACGTTAAGCAGTCGGTCCCGGTTGTTATCATAGGATAACAGTCGTGAAGCTTAGTTGGAGGCCTTCGGGCGGCTTAAAAACATCCAACGGTAAGATTTACGTAGCCACAACGTTGTCTTGCCAGTCCCCAATCCGCACTTGGCCAGCGTGGGGACGTATGGCCTTAACCCTCTCCTGAGAGGAGACCCGAGCCCAGCAGTGGGACATTATGGGTTGTTGATTTGATTTGAAAGTTTTATAACAGTTGTCATTTTTAATACTTTACAAACGTAATAAAATTTATCAGCTTTAATAAAAATTATATCAGTGACGTGATAAGAAAATTTTAAAAGTTGAAAATGATTTTATTTGTGCAATCTTTAAATGATAAAATGAAAGGGGAAAGGCAATGAACGCGTCTTGGTAATCTGATGCCAAATAACTCCCGCCACCCGAAGACACCAGAAAGAAAATTTGTTTTTGAAAGTTCCAATGGGTACAAGATATCATTCGAACAGTTTCAAACAAAGACAACCGTTATCTTAGTGTTAAGCTCTAGAAGATCTTTGTCTAGTCTAGTAAAATCAAATCATCAGTAATAATTCTTTCTCAGGCAGACATTAAAATCCCTTAATGGCGCTACTGGCAAGCCCTCTAGAGGGGAGTACTTCTTGATATTTTTTTGGAAACCTACTAACATGTATATTTTTAGATATGTTATAAAATGTTCTATCTATTAGTACAAAATATTCTGAAGATTTTATACACATAATTTATGAAAAATCTTCAAAGTTGAGATAGCAGTGAAAAGCGATAAAATTACACATTTTTTAAAAATCAAAACCTCTTTCATGATGAGTTTTTTTTTTAAATATATAGTCAAAACTTATATCTCTTACTTTTACCTAAATATCACTAGACATACTTTCGTAAATATTTTTTACACCAAGACGATTAGAACTCCTATCGGACAGGATAAGGGATCAAATAGGTACATCTAGCACCAAAATTACTTTGTAAATTTATCCCAAAATAAATGAATGTCGCAGTACACTCATGAAAAAGAATATTATAGCTGTGAAATAGATAGACAGTCTTAGTTATCTTATTGCAAAGTGTGATTGATTGACACTACGCCGCAAGGGCGGATATTACGTTTGAACCACGACCTATGCTAGGAGCTGGGTACCGAGTGGGTCATTGGTTACAGAATACACTAGTCCAGAAGATCCACTCTCTTAATTAAAAGTCCAGTCTAAATTGGTCCCGACCAATAGTCGATACATAAAAGCTATAGTACAATTATTAGTAAGACTAACAAATTGACGATTCACTGATTATACCATTATAATAACAACCTTACAGTCAACGTGAAACGTTTAATACTATACTAAGAAAATATATTTTATAATTGAGAGTTAATAAGAACTGAATTGATATTGAACTTTTATTGCGCTAAGTGATCTTCTTTTATTGACATGTTTTAATCCTGACACAAGCTGACTAATACTGTAATACACACTACAATAATTCCCGTACATTAAGATTAAGAGCAGTGACCCCACGGACATATTGCGGAATGAGATTCAGGAAGTCATAAGCCACTAAACCAACAGGGCCTAATAAGAAGACAGGGACATGTCTGTCCTGTAATTGGAAAGGACGATAGAAGGGGAGACTCTAATAGCTGAGTACATCTTAGATTGCATTAGAAGCGTCGCCTCTGCACTTTGCATAATCTATTTCAGATGACCGACCACAATAGGTCCTTAATAGTCTCGTCTCCGCGGTTTCAATGGATTTCTGGGATATTACAATGAGGTATCAAAGATATTCGTTTAATACAATCTCAATACGATGTAATACGTATAATATACTAACGGAAACTACACGGTCGGTATTCAAATCTCAAGAAATCTTAACACATAACCAAACCCCCTCTTATATTTGGGACATTGGACTAGGCTGCAGCTATATCTATAGTTTCAATATCGCAGTCAATGTTTGAATCAAACAAATTTATCATCTCCTAAAAGTATTCTCATAATAATAAGTATTTGTAAGTATGGAAAAAGGAAACTTACTCAACCGGTAAAAAGTTGCCTTCGTCCATTTTCTTTAATCACTTGTCAGTTCACTGTTTATTCCCTTCCGAGCCATATCCTTGTACATAAATTTTTTCTTTGATTATTTTCTGCTCTTATATCCTTCAATTTCCATGCAACTTTATTCACTTTGTTATGCTAATCTCCACGCATTACACGTGTGTACCAGAATAATCTGTTATTTTGCTTTTCATTCGCTTTACAAACAATTAAAATTTGAAAACATTCCAATAGATTTAATTTCTATAGATGATGTCATCTCTAGAAATTCCTTAATAAAATAACTGTACAAGTTGATGTTTACATCGCTTTCGGAAAATATCCGCATCCTCGTGTATATTTTTACAATCATACAAATAATAACCCTTTGTAGGTATTCAATTCTGTATATTTCTTTAGACCACATGCAAATTTTACCGTCATTCAACCAAATCATAGAAGCCTTGACAATGATCAATGCTCTACTTTTTCGTTTTATTTAAAGGTCAACTTAAGAGTCTTTTTTCTTTTTAAAGAGATTTACTAAACAAAAGCGCCTTGATGACGCTGCCACTGGTCGAGTACAAATTCGTTTAACGCACCAGTAACACTCTTCAGTCAGTCGCCGCAAAATCTGTAAGCAAATTTAAGGACATTTGTTATTCAGCCTCAAAAGAGGCATACTTGATTCATTACTATACCTACTGAAGCAATTATTCTAGTATTTTACAGTTATCAAACATAAACTAACCATTAGTAACTAGCCATTTGTAGATAAATATCGAATTTAAATTCTTGTGCCTGTTTCGTGATTTTATGATCCAACCAATAATTAATGTCCTTCCAAACAAAATATACGGCAATTGTTTGATAATGACCTAAACAAATACGGCAAATAATACAAAGGGTTAAGGTTAGAGTGCTTTATCAACAATTACAAAGGAATCGGGTTTAATTACTATAAAATAATGTTGTATGAAATTCCGTAAACATTTTCTTTCTTTAAACTTCCAAAATAACGTATATCCATGGCCTTTGTTTAGATTCGCCCAACACAATGTGAACAACGTGTGTCGGTTAGATTTATGAGGCAATACATCTTATTAAAATATGTAAAAATGCATAAATCAGTAATAGTAATTAAATTTCAAACAAAACATTTTTCAAGTATATTTTATATAAGCTAGAAATTTCATACATCACCACAGAATTTATAATGATGCTGTTCAGCCAGGCATGTTACCGACCACTTAATGTCACCACCACACAAGATGAGAAAGCTCTCGAACTTTTCCCTAAACGACATGTTTGCCGCTCATTTTATCAATGCTACACCGCCATCTTTAAACCACATATTTATACACGAGCACATTTGTTCCAAATTTAAATTAAAAACGATTAGTGCATTCTGGGGGAAGCTTATCATCAGGCACAGCCTTTACGAATGCCTTTACGCATAAAAATTGATTTTCATAGCATATTTTAACAAATTTTTACATGTTTTTACTTTTTTAATGGTTCATGCAGAAAATTTACTGAATAATTATTTATATATATATATATTTATTTATTTATCTTCATTGTGTACATATTACAAAATACTAAATAAAATGAGTTACAAAAAGGATTACTACAACAATTGGCGGTCTTATCGCTCATTGCGATCTCTTCCAGACAACCATATCATGGACATCAGTTATGTCATTGTTATGTTACACCATTAACACAATTATTACAGTAAAAATTTAAAAAATAAAATAAGAGAAAAAAATTAAATAAAAATAGTAACAATAATAGAAATAAATCACTAGAGGTTTATACCTGGTCAAATACACACTCGTTCTCCATACACATGCATTATTTATAATTTATTATTATTTATTTATTTATTTTTAATTTATTTATTATATATTTATTTATTTATATTATTATTAAGAAAGTATACAGAAANTTTATATTATTATTAAGCAAGTATACAGAAACCTACACTAATACATATAAATATACAACAAATATACAGATTTATAAATATCCTATTCAAGTATTCAAAATGTTATTAAAAAAATAGCCGTATAAAAGTTTACTGCATTCACAAATGACTTATTAGAAATGTTTTAATCTCGTTACGATTATACACCATCAGATATAAGAATCGTTTTTCTACTACGGTTTTACAATATTAGTTTCAATTGAAATATATAATTTTTTAAACCAATTATTAAAGTTATCTGCTTCCACTTCGAATATTTCATAGATGTTATAAAAACACGTAAATAGATAGGAACTAATCTAGTCGAGCAAAACAAAGAACTGTATGATGTAGTGACATTGAAAGCTTACCTAGCTCCATGATGAATCATTCAATAATAATTAAGAAACGCATCATTGAGTTTATTTTTGTCTTGAAATGATGGCATTATGTTGTGTGATCTGTAACCATAAATTAATAACAATAAACAATAATTAACTATTTAACCATTAGTGTATTGAATGCTAGAAACTTAGTACAACTCTTATTTAATTTCGAATTCATTTTCTGATTTATTTATTTTACATACTAATAGCACCGATTTAAATACCCTTTTGACTCAAGGACTTGCGACACGATAACCATCTTTCTTCAAAGATAATTTTCATCTATTTTTCACGTCAGTTTTTATTCCTCATTTCTCAGGAATGAAATCAAAATGCGACACTGAAAAGTAGCAGAGTACATATTTTTACTTATTCATGTATTTTTTTATGAGTTAATTCTCGTATTCAATGCAAAGACAACACTTACGACTCACCTGGCACGCTTTCTTGTCATAGACCTTTTTGTGAGCGTTGGAATTCCTTATAATGTATGAATTATTACTAGTATTCCTTGTAATGAATGTGTGTGGAGTTCTGCAGTCCTAATATTATTATAGGTTATTTATAGGTTTTATTTATTTGTTTGTTTCTGCATGATTTAGTTTTAGAAGTAGCTTGCAAGTGCCTTGTTTATATTATTCAAACTTTCTATTTGGTATATATAACCAATCAATCAGTTAGCCTATTGCAGTCTAGGTCCCCAAACATAACGAGGTCAGACCGACCGACAAACCGATGTCGGCTAGGCCTAAAACGCCTCCCACCCTACAAGACAATATCACCCCAAACGGAAAAGATGATTCCTCCCCCCCTCGTCCCTGTACATTCAGGATAAGTCGAAATGGACTGTGGTCTCAACATGGTGCAACGAACGTCGCATTTTCTACCACAATGCACGCAGGGTATCAAAGTGCCCGTGGCCACCTCGGGTGACCACAGAGCCTTAACAAAGCTCACCCGGCTAACTACCGAGGCTGCCCACGTGCGCCTGAAATCCCCAAGGCGAAAGGCCCTCAGCCTCATCGCCCAGATCTCCCCCCCCC